>CM021107.1:311285454-311361337 GCA_007115665.2 Sequoiadendron giganteum | reverse complement strand
CACATCTTCCTTAGTAAATCCTTCACGAACCACATCAGTGTGGTTACCATTGTTAGTAGCAACATCTGTAGCGAGTTTTTGAACCACATTATGTACCTCGGAAAAGGTCTACCTAGCCTTGATCTTGGGGGATGCCATTGCTTTACTAGTCCAAAAGATGTCATGCATAATCTTCTGCCTCTTATCCAAAGGGTTGTCACCTACCTCTTCATGATTTTCCTTGTTAGTGCAAAGGCTATTCTTCTGTGCACTTCCTGAGGGTCTCGTTGGCATCATAGATGAGTTCATAGTTGATCTATAATAGTTTCTCCCTTCTTCTCAACAAAGTCGTATCTTGTAAATCATTGGTAAATCAGATCAAATAAAGATGAATGCTTCTCTGTATGGACTAGGAAGATCAAAAATCACTGTTATTTTGTTGAATACAATTAAATCCATGATTTTTTGAATATGATCAAACCCACTTCTATTTTTTGTCGAATACAACTGAACCCAATGGCATACCATCGACATTGCCACAATCTTTTAGAAACTACTGACCTGAGTTATCGAAATTTTAACACTTTATATCGCTCGCCGTTTCTGTAATGATTGTTGTTTTGTATTGCTCATTGTTTCTAGCTCATCAATTGATGACCATTAAAAATTCTTTTGTGCTTTAAAATCGAAGAAATTTGCATATATGTGCTTTGTCTATGTGTCTAAACCTTGCATATATGTTTGCTAGGGCAGTGGCGACTATAGTATTCAAAAAGACAAATAGTTCTTGTGCTCTGTCAATAGTTCATGTGCTTTGTCTATGCTTTATGCACTCTGCCAATAGTCCACGCACCTGGTTTATGTCTACATTCTGACAATTTGGAGGTGGATCAAATTTGGCACTTTTCCTTAATCTAAAGGATCAACTCATAATCTGAACATAATTTTCTATAGCTTTATTCTCTGTATTATTTCTTATAGTTCTGGAGATCAGTATGTTTGAAGTAGATTTCTTTGAATTTGAAGACCATCCGCTGACAGTGTTTGCCTTTGCTGAGCACAATTTACTTCTCTTTGAATGTGTCCATGGTTCCACTATTAGCTTTCACCTCCGAGTGTGTTCCTCTATCAGCTCATCCTTTTGGGATGATGAGTTTTCTCAATACGTTATTAGAAGCACCATTTTAGCATAGGCAATAAAGACACTGGTAAAGGCCATGTAATCCAGCTCACATCTTCCAATCGCATTTACTTGAAGGAGTCAAAACTAGATATTTTCATTTGCTAGAAGATGATGGCCGTGGGAAAAGGAAGAATTCTAGTCGAGGGTCCTATGATCAATCTGGAAAAAATCTATTGGATTTGACATTTAACCACTAAACTACACATCATGCTATTATCATTATCTACTTTACACATTTTGTTGTTTCTATTAATTGGGCACCACCAGCAGCATATTCACACATCCTTAAATGGCTTTACTATAGTGGCCCATAAATGATTATCTTCCTCAGCATTAAATAGGTGCGGCGAACTTTATTGTCTTCCTGTAGGTAAAAATTTAGATTGGACTTGCTTGGACGGATCAAATTTTATGTCCCTTTTCATTTGATTATGTTGTCAAAATTTTTTGTTCATCGGTTGGCACACCATCAAATTTGTTTTTGTTTGACTGACAGTGCTAAAAGTTTGCTCTCTAAGGAAGATTTACTATCCCATCAATATTTAAATGAATCAACTTGACATAAGTTAGAGAAGCACGTCTCTCGATATTTCCCCAGACCAAACCATTACGCCACCCCTTGCAAAATTTATTATTTTGACTAGCTAAATGAAGAATTCACCTGTCTCTTTTTGTGCCATCTCAATCTGATCTAATTATGCTGAATGTCACTTGAGCTGATTTTTTTTTTATTATTATTTTTATTTTTTACATAGCGTATGCATTGTTATTTAGTGACTTCTCATTAATATTGAGTTTCTCTGTCAATATTGATATTATTTATTTCTTTGCATTGATTTTGGTGTATGTGATTTGAATGCTAACATTTGCAGATTTATAAATCTTAGTTAAGAACAACATTATCAATTAATCGATGGAGATTAATCAAAAGTCTTTTCATGCTCATAGATTGTCAAAGTTTTCTTTTGTCATGCTTATAAAATTTTGATAGGACAAAAATTGTGCTTTAACAATTGTTCATTTCCACATAGATTTTGCATGACAAGGGTAATTATTTTACTTCATTAATTCCTTGGAGAAACTTTTACTTTGTAACGTTTCCATGAAATAGGCTGAAACATCAAGGTTGAAATCAATATGGGCATTAAAAGTTGAGTATCCAAATTAAATTAAGGAACAAGGTTGTGATCAAACGAAAACAAAGGAAAATGGAGTGGACTTGGAGACTTTTCTTGCAATCGAGATTTGGAAAAAAAAAAAATTTAATGCTTGTTTTAAAATCTTAGAGCTTCCATTTACTACCCTTTTTTTCTATTTTGAACCAACTCACATTTCTTTCTTGGGTTTAAAATTAACCACTTGACTTGATCTTTTTTAAGCTTGGTTAAACTTGAACTCAGAAACCTACTAGATTTTGATTTGGGTTAAAATTGAACAAGGCAACTTCACATCTCATTTGGTGCTTCTAAAACGAACTCATCACTGCTTTAAGGCATAAAATGAACAAGTGTCTTCCATGTTTTGCAATCTTTTTCATAAATTAACATCATTCGAAATGCGTATGTGCTTCTCTTATGCTTCACAACAATCTTGAGAATCAAAAGCATTTTGGTGGTGTTAAGTTGTCAAAAAGATTGCCTTCACATTTTCATTTTGGGAACTTAAAATTGAACAAAACACTTTGCGAGTGTGAGTAAACTTGTTGTGAGTGTTCTCCCTTTGTTTCTAAACGAAGGTTGATCGAACTACAAATGAGTTTACTTGCTTTTGTCTAACTTAAAGGGCCTGCCTTGTGGGAAAAAGTACTCACCCAAGGGAACAACCCAACCAGGAACACGCTAAAGCCAAATGACTTCCAACCGGTATATAAGTGTGGATTCTTGAGGAAATTTAAAGAATCATGAGGATTATTCTGATGAGATGGAAAACAATGGACTCTCACCGATGTTGGATAATCCCCCATGAAAAAAATGCCTGCATTAGAACCCCTTGTTTAGAAAAAGTCCAAAACCTTATCTATTTTGTTAGTGCAAGAGGTCATGTCCTCTAAAGCCACCCCACATTATACATGTGGTTTTGTTGTGGAAATGGAAAGTATGCCATGGGAGATTCATGGGTACTAATGCTTGGCTAACCCAAGAAGTGTGTGTCATGGAGGGGAGCCATGTGGGAAAGCATTTAGCCATTCACACAAAATATGCACAGCTGGATTCATCCAAGTGGGAACCCAACAAGATATCGCCTCATCATCCTAGGGTTGTACATGTGCTTAGAATAAAAAAACACCTTGCTTGGATTTAAAACATTTGAAAACACATTCACAGGACCTTCAAATTTCAAACCCTTTAGGGAAGCAAATACCTTTGACGAATTCAAATGCTCATGCTTTCCCTAAGGATTTCATCCTTAGAGGCTTCTAAGCATTTGGATTTCATCTCAATTTTCTTACTAAAGTCAACAATAGGTAACCTTTGCCTTGATTTCCTTGATTTCTGCACTTTGTGGGATAAAGGGAAATTAGGACATTGGATATTCAGTTTGAAAACCATAATCAAGCAAGTGTCTTTGGTAAAAAGAATTCATTAAGCCAAGATAAAAAGACAAATTGGATTACACATGTGTTTTCAAAAATGATTGGTTTACAACTTTTACAAAAAAGCTACAAGAAACAATCCTGAGTTGTATGCATTCTATTATCAACAGAATCCCAAACTTTTTGAAAGGTTTGCTTTCCTCCCATAGGAAATATAGCATGTTCTTTTACACCGAGGTCTTGTAAGAAGAAGTGTTATCTAGGTCAATTCTAGGATCAAATTCAATCACTTCCATCCATCTCTCAACCATCGAAATCAGTCAAAAATCACCTCACCAACAACCCTTGGAAACTTTGTACGCATCTTTTATGCTTAAATTTTAGGCAAAATCAAAACTACTTTGGTTGACTTAACACACCTAGTCAAACCATCATCTTATACATGCATTTTCTCTAGGATAACACAAATTCCTAGGGTTTACGAGTCCATCTTGTTTGGCTTAACACACTTAGCCAAATTATCAAAACCACCTCGTTTGACTTGACACACTTAGTCAAACTACCATCTTGTAGGATTTCACTCTAGGATAACACAACTTCCTAGGGTTTACAAGTGCATTTATCACATTTTTTTTGACTTAACACACCTATTCAAACCATCAAACCAATCACGATCAATCAAATCAAGTCCTAGAAAGTTTATCATTTCCTTCAAAGGTTCTTTAAGAGTTCCATTCATCCATATCACTCATCTTTCATTTATCTCATCCTCGTCATTGCTTTGATCTTTCAATTATCCTAGTTCTTCACTTCTTTGAGCCTAAGGTTTAGAATGATCTAAGGAATTAGAGGTTCATCTCTTACATTTTTGAAAATTGATCTTCATTTTATGGTTCAAACTCGATCTCAACACAAGAGGGACATGGAATATAAACTTGATCCATCCATCATGAGCAATTCAAGTCAACCAAACTATCCAAGTATCACAATGCAAATTGATTATCGAAACTCCCATTTATACATGGCATCATTATCTCCTCCAAAACTCAAAAGTACAACGAATGTGAGTATGCACAATCTAAAGTTTGGAACACCTTTCCCAATGATAGATTTAAATCCAAGTCCAAATCTGCAAATCTATTGACCAAACACTCAATGCATGAGTTTTCCAAACAACATTATCCCACCAAATCCATACATGCCAAATACAAGTTTGCTGAAAATGAACATTTCTAGTCCACACTTAGTGAAATTTGGGATAGATATGCTTACAAATATCTCTAATGTTGTTCAAAATCCTAGAAATATATTGGCAACTCCATATGTTGATTCAAATCAAGGTAACACCATGCAAAATCAAAGTTACCTAAATCAAGGAAATATGACTCCCAACCACAACAATGTTCAATTTCAATCTATCATGCCGAATCAAAACATCACACCAAATCATCTCCTTTTACCATCGATATCGCAACAACAGGTGGCAACAATCCAAGCAATCCCAATGATCAACACCATTCCCATTCCACCACCACCGCCACCACCGCCAAAACACAACACAACCAATTCATTCTCCATCATGTTGCAAGCCACTCAAGAAGCTTCCTGCAAAAAGGCACTCCAAGCCCAACAAGCCACACATGCTGCTCAAATGGCACAAGCAATCCAACAAGCACATGCTCAAGCATGAGCACAATTCCAAGCTCAGCAAGCGCAAGTGCAAGCACAATACCAGGCTCAATTGCAAGCACAACAAGAAGCGTATCAACAAGCCTTGCAAGACTACCAATTACAATAGAAATACAACCAACGACAAGCGTTGTTTGTGCAAAAACAACAAGCATTGTTGGATCAATAACAAACACATGCATTACTCTCTCGACAAATCTTGCAACAGATTCCCACCACAATTGTTGAAATCAAAAATCAAGATCAATCTATCAATAAGCACCTTGAAGATGTTTCCACCTTGACCAATGATCAAATCAACACACACCAAGAGCCACTTTTCAATCATGATCAAAATCCACCAAAAATACCCAACAATGATCAAATTCAAGAAATGTCAACATCACTTGGTCTTATGGTTGAAGCCATTGACAATCTCTCCACCATAACGGCTAAGGACAATGATCAAAATCAATCTATCAATGAGCACATTGAAGATGTTTCTACCCCATCTAATGATCAACTCACCTTTCATCAAGAGCCACTTTTTAGTGATCTATTTCAAGATGTGTTACAATTATTTGATCCAATTGACATAATCTATGATCCATCAACCAATGATCATATCAAAAATTTCTCTACATTGCCTTATGAGTTAGAGGACATATCTCAAGAACGTATTCCAAAGCATGATCAAAATATTCCATCAAGGTCTAGCAATGGACCTTCCAACGTCATATTGACATCCCTTGATCTCATGGTTATAGATATTGAAGGAATCCCTAGCTTAAAACTTGATCCAAATCCACTCAAAGAACAAGTGGATATTATTCCACTTCACAATGACGATGTCTAAGAACCCACTATAAGCAATCCATCCTTTGAAATCGACCCATGTAAAGAAATTGATCCAAAACATGTCGAAAGTAATTTTAGAACTAGTCAAGATCAAGAATTTGTATCTCCAAGATACTATAATGATCTAATGGGAACTCTTTTATCTATACAAGATGCCGCAAATTATGATCATATCGATATAGCACATATTCCTCTATCTACCCACAATATGCTTTCTTTTGATGGACATGTAGATGATCTTCATTCAAAACAAGAGTCTCCTACTCTTAAAATTTGTGCACAAGACCAAGATGTAGAAACATGTGGATACATAACACAAACAAATCATGAAGAAGGATTCTACAGAAGCTGCAAATCAAAAACATCATGTGAAAGCATATCAGGAATCAATCATGAGGACTTTTACAAGGATAGTGAAGCATCAACACTCTTTGAAGAAGCACTACAATCTGATATTTCACAAGATCAAATTAAAGATATCAATTAGGAAGATCTTATCACTTATAAATTGGAATCACTTACCTTTCTTAGAGCAAGTTATCTCATTAATAAAGAAGTTGACACTTTTGAAAGTCCACAATAGAGCACAAAAGGATTAGCACCTTGTTTCCAAGGTCAATCATATCCTATTGCAAATAAAAATTTTGAGCAGATGAATTATCAAGGTAGGGGATTAGGCCTACACAAACAAGGTATCCTTGAACCAGTGCAAATTATTGGTAATCCTAAGCATCAAGGCCTTGGTTATTCAAAAATCAAGGGATATAAACAAATCGGCGATACTTCCACAAAACTAGGGGCAACTTCATCTCAAGAAACCATCAACATAGGGAGCATGAAGAATCCTTATGATGAAACCAGTGCCAATACAACAACCTGCCATGTCATGAATCTTCACCCACCTATCACCCCATCCACTAATTGGGACCAACAACAAAAGAAAGATTTGAATCAAAGAATGAAGAATGTCATTAAAGAAAAAGAAGTACTGAAGCATAAATGACAAATCAAATACACTTGGATACCAAAGAATACAAAGAAATATTATCCCTATCAAACTCCATTAGTCAAAGAAACTATGGGGAAAAATTAGAAAGGGAAAAGTATCCATCAAATATTTCCACAAAGGAAAAACTAGGCTTCTCAAGCGACATACAAAGTGTATCAAGCAGTTGGTCCTAATTCCACGCACACTTCTGTATCCACCTATCATTGCTCATCTGCCCAAGTTTGGAGAGTCAAAGGTTCCAAACTGTCAACCAATCCATCTTTTACTCCTAAACACACTCCATCCATGCCTCCATGCATGATATCCAATTCTTTCATTAACCATGAGCTGGCAACAACCCTTCATCATAAGGATTTAGAAGGCACTCTATCGTGATGTGTGCACAAAGACAGAGTTAACTATGATATCAGAAAGCAAATCAGGGATTTGAAAAGTTGCATTCAAGTGCACGTGTCTTGGAAAAACACTTCTTCAAGCAGGCTACCCATGGCACGTGATGATAGAAGCATCAATGTCACGAGTACTAGGTGATTCAACATCAACTTAAAATTTCTTAGAAAATACAAAAAAAATCAAAAAAATATCCTAAAAAAATGGTCACTTTGATGAAAACTTGGCAAACAAGCATTTTGGTGACAATAAAAAAATATAAAAATATAAAAATCCAAAAAAAATCAGAAAAAGGATTGAAAACATTAAAGATAAAAATCATCCTTTAGCGAAAACCATTTCAGTGGCACTTTGGATAGGTACCATGATGAAAACCTGGCAAATAGGCGTCATGAGTAGAATCGAGCATCTGTGTGCACCAGTTTAGGAGAAAGCATCTTATCACATCCATAATAAGGCCATCATTCGAGCCATATCATTCATTCATCCATGAAATGTTTATCCAATCCATTTTCATCCATCTGCATCCATACTCCAAGGTATCTTAATCTTGATGAAAATTTGGTGCACACTTTACACTTATTTATGGTAAACATCTTAACATGGGTCATTTTCATTGATCCTATCCTACCCAATGCTATTTGAGCCTTGAAGCATTATCCGAATGAGCGTTCTCTATTCGAACACCTTATCTTGTCACAAGATAAAACTTGGCATCCTTTGCATGCTTACAATATCTATCCATGCACCTATTCAAGATTCCATCCATGGCCATTCAAACATTGCTAGACACTGGGGGCAGATATTTACATCTTACTTCGGGAATAAATCTTGATCTATATCTTCACACTTATGTGGTGATTCGAGCATTGGCAAACATGAAATCAAATCGGTCAAGGCATTTATGAACCAAAAATCCAAGTCATTAGCCCATGGCATATTTTGACAAGATGATGTTCTTGACCAAGCTTTATCTTTCATCAAACATCAATCCAAACAATTCATATCAATTGCATCTAATGCGCACATCTATGTCACATCAAATCATCAAAACAATTTTTTTCCAAGTCAAGCTTCATCAATCTTGATCAATCGAATCCAGTCAATTGTCACCTTGTTTGACTTAACACACTTAGTCAAATTATCATCTTGTGAACAAGTTTACTCTAGGATAACACAACTTCCTTGGGTTTACAAGTCCATTATCATCTTTGTTTGGCTTAACACACTTAGCCAAATTATTAAATCCATAATCACCTCATTTAACTTAACACTCTTAGTCAAACCATCCTCTTGTAAACAAGTTTACTCTAGGATAACACAACTTCCTAGAGTTTACAAGTGCATTATCACTTTTGTTTGACTTAACACACTTAGTCAAACTATCAATCCATTGATCTGATTAATCAACCTTAAGCTTGGTTTTCAACAAAATCCAAAAATAAAGCACTGATATCATCACATGTCCAGATTGTCCAAATCATGCGGAAATTCAAAAACATTCAAAAAATTCATCAAAAACCAAAAACATTCAAAAATTCATCAAAAATCCAAAAAAATCCAAAAACATGTCTAAATATTAGAAAATCTTCAAAAAATTCGTCATTGAGTCTTGTCAGTATTTCACCTTGTTTCTAACTACATCGTCTTTGAGCTTGAACATAGGCAAGGTTGACCTTTGATCATCCCTCAAGACAGCTAGGGTCAGTCCTTAGGCATCTATCGCTTTGGCAATTTGTTTGCCCATCTATTTTACATCTAGGTCAGTCCTTTAGGCGTTTGTCGCAATGGCAATCTGTTTGCCCATCTTTTTCACATTTTAGGATTTTAGGTGTCCGTTGCAATGACATCCATCTGCCCATCTAGTTAGGTGTTCATCGCAGGGGCATTCATTTTTCCATCTTTTTCACATTTTAGGATTTTAGGCATCCGTGGCAATGACATCCATCTGCCCATCTAGTTAGGCATCCGTCGCAAGGGCACCCATTTTTCCATCTTTTTTACATTTTAGGATTTTAGGTGTCCATCACAATGACATCCATCTACCCATCTAGTTAGGCGTTCGTCACAGGGGCATTCATTTGTCCTTCTTTTTCACATTTTAGGATTTTAGGCATTCGTCGCAATGACATCCATCTACCCATCTAGTTAGGCATCCGTCGCAGGGGCACCTATTTGTCCATATTTTTTACATTTTAGGATTTTAGGCATCCATCGTAATGGCATCCATCTGCCCATCTAGTTAGGTGTCCGTCACAGGGGCATTTGTTTGTCCATCTAGTTTACATTTTAGGATTTTAGGCGTTCGTCGCAATGACAATCCATTTGCCCATCTATCTCATTAGCAGTCAAGTCAATTGGAGTCTGAACTACGTCATCTCTGAGCTTAAACATAGGCAAGGCCATCCTTGATCGGCCCCCGAGACACAAAATTAAAAAACATTCATAAATCTTGAAAATACCAAAAACATTTGTAAAACATCTCAAAAATTCCAAAAACAACCTCAAAACATTTGAAGAAACTAAAATGTTGCATCCATTTCATCTCGCTTTCACCCGTGATTCTCATCACTTATAATAAAACAATCGTCACTTTCGCCCTTTGGTGAGTCAGTCAGAAGCAAGTTTAGCAGGTTCAAAAAGTGAATGCTTAATCGTCAAAGTCTCAAGTCTAGATCAATGAGCAAGCAATTTGGTCAACTCGAAATATCAATAGCTTATCACCCAAATTAGTTCCATCAAAACCCTGATCACAACATATCCTAGGATGAAGCTTTCCTATGATGGACATAAGCATCAGGTACCCCATAGTAGTTAGTCTTGGCTAGTGGTATGAAGAACATTAACTTGTTTGTTTACTTTATTTGGTCTTTTTGACTTATCTTATTTTGCGCTCATTCCAAGGACCTCTCAATGATGCCTAAACAAAACAGGTTTAGAGAGAAAGGAATGGGGCAATGATCATTATCTTTTTATTTGTTGTGCTTGTTGGATACCCTTGTAAAATAACTCCGTCGTGCATACTTTGTTTTGTTTGTAGGAAGGATGTTTTAGGTATCTTGTTGACCACATAAGAAGGCTTGCCTTTTTATGTTTTGGCCCGAGATGTCTAGAATATTTGAACTACATTCTAAATAAGGTTATGTTTGTCAAGTGTGAACAAGAGTACTCCTACATGTTTGATGAGTCAAAGTCCATCACACTAGGTGCAACACGATCTTGGTTCTTCATACCTTGATGCATTGCACCTACATGTGTAATCAAACATAAAGAAAGGTATGCTCTTTTCCCATCCTTGGATAAGCAATACATCATCATTCATCACCATATCCAATAAATTCTCGATGACTGGTGGAATTGTTGGACTTCTACATCTTCTTGGATTCAAGGGTTGATCCCTCTCATTCTTCTATCTTATTTCACACTAACAATGCATCCATCCTGCATCCACATTCTCATTCTACATAATCACGTCATATCATCATAAGACAACATCATCCATCACATTCATCCCACATACATTGCATAATCATTTAAGTTGTTTAGGATAATATAAATTTTTTATTCTAAGCATCTTCCAAACATCTCATTTTCATCATCATTATCATATAGTATAACCATCCATACATTCATTTTGAACCTCCTTGTTGCGAGATCCACTCAATATTTTCACTCGATCTCTTGAGGGGGCAATGTACTAATGTACTTCTTTTCACTGGGGCATCTGATAAATCAAAAATCCTTTATTTTCAATGTTAGCAACATCATTCTTTGAACCAATGCAACAAGTACATTGCTTCAAAGAGGGGCAAAATGTAGACATGCCGATTTGACATCATCGTCAATGTTCACCTTTTGATTAAATAAATCAAGTTTTATTTAATTAAATCATAAATCTCCTAAGGTCTATTAATTTAATCACCAATATTAAATTAAATGATCAATGCTCATTTCCTCTCATTTTATTTTAAAAGAAATACAAAAATCTAAAATCAAATGTCATATCACTTAAATCATCTATTAGATTAATCAAATCATGATTAGTTTAATCCTAACTACATGAATCTTCTAGATTCATCCACTTGCACCAATAAATCACTTTATTTGATTTATTAAAACCCATATTTTCCCTCATTAACTCTCATGTTTGACTTTTTGGACAAACACAATTCCACCCAAAAAACCCTCAACCACATGCATTTATGGCCATTTTCAAATTTGAATGGGCACATTGGCCAAAACTTGCGCAAGCATGGGCCAATCCCATTGTGACAAGTGGCTCTCTCCTATTGGATGTGATTTAGTCCCACATTGCCTAATCTTGGCTTCTCCTCTCTCAACTTCTCCTATAAATGCAATGCATTTTCTCTCATTTCATAATATACATTTAGAGCATCCTTATTATAGGCAACTTGAGTTCAAGAGCATCTCATTGTCTATTATCTCGCTAAGCTTATCAAGGATTGGGAAAGGGCTCTTTCACATATTGAAAGAGCACCAATCCAATATGGGATAGATGTGCTTCATGTTATTTGTGCTTTTAATTATTTCATTTGGCATTTCTAGTTGTTTCAATGCCTTAATTTAGCATGTCTAGTATGGAGTAATATTTCATAGGGTTTGTTTGGTTTTGCCATGTTAGTTTGATTTCCATGAAATACTAACATGTTGCAGAATTTAGCTACCACAATAACCTATTCAATTTTGTATGTCAAGTTGCCTAATTCCGATTTTTTTAATTTTCATTGCCACTTAGAGGCCTAGTTTGGACCCCCATGATCTTGCACTGACCCATGGATAATTACAAATACAAGTTTCCTTCACTCATTTCACATCCATAGTTTTGTGAGAGCATTCCTAATAGAAATTTGGAGTCCACAAGATCATTCAAGAGCAATTCGCCAAGCACTTGGAGCCATCATCAAGATTCAAGCATCATATCAAGGGTTTAGTGCATCCATTCATGTTGTTGAGCCAAGATTGTGGATGTAGAATTAAAGATCTATTTTCAACCATTGTTTACATTATAACCAAGGATCCAAGACCTACATTCTTCATGGCCACTACATACTAGATTGTAGATTTTCTTCACAAGACATCATCCAAGGTGATATCATTTACATATTTCATATTTCATGCTTCATTTAATTCAATTCATCATTTGATTTAATTAACAACAAGAGGTTTGACAAAGGAAAACCCCCATTCACTAATAATTAACAACTTGTTGGTCATCATCTTCACTGAAACTCACCTACATGCCAAATTCATTTTTTTTCAAAACCTAAGATCACAGAAGAAAGAAGAGGAGATGTAGAAAACCTCAAGATCGCATTTTGAGATTCCAAAAGTTTAGAATAGGACTAAGTCACCACCTAAGGCATTTTAGTCCTCCAAAGGGTATTTTTTAGAAATTCTTCTGAATCTAGTTCCGACATCTGAATATTTTGCATTTGCGCTGAAAAATAGCAGCACCTGACTAAGAGAACAATAAAGGCATCTTTGTCCTCCATAGCACTTTTTGATAGCTTCTTTTTGTCAATCCAATTAGGGTTCCTAGGACATTATTGAATGACCTAGAGAGTATAGAGTGGTTTATCCACCATATTTTCTTTACAATTCATGCACTAATATAGGTTTTCATTAATTAATTGTGGTTAATTGAGCTTAATTATCCCCTTTAATTCAAATTTAAGCGTTATTAATGACACCTTCTAAAGGGTCTATCTTGACACCCAATAATCAAATTGTAGAAAATTTAATGTGGCAAAATCAAGGTCTTAGAAAATGGTGCTAGAACTCATTTTCCTTTAGCGATGAATGGGTACTCTCCACATATGACCCCCCTTTGTATGATTTTTTGAGGTAGGTTTTGGATGTTCTTTCAATCCCTCAGAGCAAGGTCCTAGAAATTTTTACTAGGACTCATTCACCTTTAGTGGAAAATGGGTCCTCCTTACATAGGAAATCCCTTTTTGAATTTAATTTGTGGAGGATTCTAATGATTTTTAATCCTAGATCTAGTGTTGGCTTGAATTATTTGAATATCAAGGTTAATCTCTAGATTTAGTATAAATATGGGGTTAATTCATATAGTTTCATCCTAGAAAATTTGAGAGAACATCCTAATACTTTACAAGAGCATTATAGAGCACTTCAAGAGAATTTTGTAAGGCATTCAAAGGAATACTAGTGAAGTTTATTGTAGAAATTCAAGGTCATTTCATCATGTCAAAGACATAGTGTATTCAAGCATGTTGTTGAGCTAAGATTTTTGATGTAGCATTGAAGATCTACTTGCAAGCATTGTTTCACATATTATTTGAGATCAAGATCTACATTCATCATGGATACTTCATGTTAGTTTATAGATTTATATTCCAAGACATCTTCCAAGGTATCAACATTTCATTGTTTCATGTTTCATGCTTCAATTTCATTATTTCATCATTCGATTTAATTACCTAAACAAGGTTTGAATGAGGAAAAACCCTATTCACTAAAAATCAACAAATTTTTCCCCTCTTATATGTGTGTTTGCAGATTTATAGGTTGAAGATCAAGTGGAGAATAAATTTGAAGTAAAATTGTCAAAGTTGTCAAGATGCAAAGTTGTCATTCATAATGAAAGAACACGAAAAGAAGGTTACAAAATTTGTTACAGGTTTTCAAAATCTGATAATTGAGGATCTGAGAGTGTAGGCATCAAGGAGTAGAACCTAGATCTTGAACTAAAATCCTAATAGGGACCCTTTCACCACTAAATGAGAATGAGTCCTTTATGCCCTAAAAACAACCTTCTTGCACCAAGGTACACTTCATTTTGAGCTCTCAAGACTTCCCTTTCATTGTTATAATAGTTAGGACTGATTTTTAATTTTTATTTAGGAATTTTGTCCCTCATAATTGCATTTTTTAATAGTGAGAAGTTGTGTTTCATCATCTTGATAAACACATTTTGATGCGAATCCCACTTTTTCTATTAAACATAATGGTGAACCCAACCTATCGAATATATTGCAGTTTTCTAATTTTGAAGTTTTTCATTGCATCCTAATTTAGATCTTTCATTAATTTGTATTTAATTTGCATTGAATTAGATCTCATTTAGGGTTTCTTACTTTGCATTCAAACTTGCAACTCATTTAGGGTTTAGAATTGCATTGCTTTGCATTTCTCTAAATCTAAAATATACAAAAACAAATTAGTTATTTTACATATTATTTAGATCTCATAAAATTGAATTTAAAATATAAAATAACATTTCATTTCAAATTAGGTCTTTGCATTCATCATTTTATTGCATTTCTAAAAAATCTAAAATTCAAAGTTACTATCTCAGACTTGGAATTGAAAGGAATTGCAAAAACCTTGAAAATAATTCAAAAATAGTTAAAAATCCTAATCAAGGACCCACTCGCATTTACTGGTGAATGAGTCACTAATTAGGCTAGACCTATACCTTCTACCATATGAAAATCATTAAAAATCACTCAAAAATCAATAAAAACATTTCAAAAATACTTAACCAAGACCCATTCACCCTTATTGAAAAATGAGTCCCTTATAGATCATGATTTGCATTTTCTTGAAATTGAAATTTCAGTTTTAGGCTTCTTTTTACCACTGTTACATTCCTATTTCAGGTTTTTGATTTGTTATTTCATGAAATTTAGTGAATCTAGCTTAATTTGCTTCATTTTAGTGCATTGTCAAAATTCAAAACTGTATTTACAAATTTTTATTTTCAGCTTATCATATTGTGTAGAATTTGAAAATTGCATTTTATTCTAGGTCATTGCATTACCCCTTTCCATTTTGGGTTTGCACACTAGGTTTGTAAAACTTGTATGAGCTTTACAACTTGGTGTCTTATTATAAATACTATTGTAAGACGTAGTTCGAGGCTCATGTCATCCTGCGATATCTTACTCATCATGGATCTTGAGTTTTCCAACTCTCTCTCTAATAGTGTTGATAATCAACCCTCCATGGCTCATAGTTTGCATACTTCATTTCCCATGACTTCACCTCCTACAACCAATGTGCATGATGCTATAGACAAACTAGATGAACAACTAGAAAACTTACAAGATTGTATCCTTAGTGTAAGCATAGACATTAGCAAAATTCACATTATAAAAAATCTAAGGAAAGTTCTTAAAAATCAAAATGAAACAAAAAATGTCTATAGCCGTAGTTACTTCTTTTATGTGTTCTTGAAAAAAAAGACAACAATAACATAGACACCACGATAAACATTATTGAATCTAGTAAAATAAATAATGATGTGATGAATGTTGACATGAATGATGAAAATATAAATGAAGAACAATCAATTCAAATAGTAGTATTTATCAAAGCCAGACCTTGTAAGGGATCGACTAAAAAGCCTCTTGGCATTTCATTCTCATAAAATTTCATAATTAAACGTGCACTTGATGGTCCTCTTTACATAGCCAGTTGAATCAATAATAAGACCACTAATGGAACATTGATTAATGTTTTCTGTGGAGAGAATGTGATCACTAAAGAATCCTTATATGTGCATGAACTATATCAAGATATATATGACAAACCAAAAGCATGGATCAAGACACATAATCCTTTTGCTTGTCCTATGATGGGCTCAATAAATATGCCTTTAAAATTTTGACCAAAAGTGTTAAATATCTCATTCACCATCATCCCACAATCGAACCAATTAAATGTGAAGTTAGCCTACCCATGGCTTCGCTCCATGAATGTCATCCCTACAGTTGTGCATAAGTGTTTCAAGTTTCCATTTGGGAATGAAATATTTATCATGCATCATAGTGGATTTAATCCTCCATTGGGCTGAGGGAACTTTTCATTAGATTTATTTTGGCCCAATACTATGGAACCTATTAAGCTTCGTGAGGATTTGAAAAATAAATCATATCAAAAGTTCAAGGCAAAGTAAATAGTTGAATTATCCCTTTGAAACATGCCTCAAAATATCACTAAAATACTTATCTTTGACAAAGCAATGATTGAATTGAAATCCCTTTTGAACATCCAAGAACAACCCATAGAAAAACCTCTTACAATTTCCTACAAGAGACCACATGATAATGCAAATGTAATCTCGTCATCCCTCCTAGAATCAAACAAATTTACAAAGTTAAAGAGAAAGAGGTTGAACAAACTCCTATTGTTTCTTCTATTCCTCCAAAGGAAGAGAAGGAACCTATGATTGATAAACCCACTCTTACACTAACACAAATTGACAATAGATTGAAAAGGAATCAAATTGTTAGAGAGTGTAAGCATAGAGGTCATGCTATTGCTTGTATGTTACAAACAAAAGAAGATAAGAAGAACAGAGAAAAGCAAAATATGAACTTACATGAAGCAATGCATAATGATCCTATACCCTCACCGCAACATAAACAAGAACATTTCATGGACATTGTCATTCGACCTCCCATTGTGATTAATCTAGATGATGAAACTAACATTAAAAATATTGATGAACAAGTACATATTAATAAATTGAACACATTGTTTTCTTCTTCTATGAGATTAAATGAACAATATTCTAATAGGTTTTGAATCTAGTGGTTTCCCTAGTTTAGAAATTTCTCTTGTCCCTTTGGCTAGTTGTTTGCGTTTTATTTATACAAACCAATATTGGGATATGGCCAACCTACTCTAGGTTGACTCATATGTCTCTTACTAGTTTTTTTATTTTTCATGTTTATTTATATGAGTGCATGTACGTAATATGATCCACTGTGATTTTTTTTTTATGTGTCTCTCTCTTTATGTGCATTCCTCAATATGTAACTACATTATTCTCTATGTCATAAGAAATTTTTCATTTGTCTTGTGTTTTCCTTTTGGGGATGACACAAGGCATCAAGACATTTGGGTCTCTTCCACATGTTGACCCAAAAGCTTTTCCTTTTTCCTTTTTCATTTGTCTCTTGTTTTTCTTTTGGGGATGATGCAAAGTGTCGAGACATTTAGGTCTCTTCCATGTTGACCAAAAATATTTTCCTTTATATTTTCTTCTGTCTTGTGTTTTCCTTTTGGGGATGATGCAAGGCATCAAGATATTTAGGTCTCTTCCATCTTCACCCACATGATTTTTCTTTTCTTCACTCTAATTGTGTCATTCTTCTAACTATCTATGAGTATTTGGAGAATGGTGATATTTTCGAGCTCTAAAAAAAAATGTAGCAAATATATACTAACCCCAAATCCATAGATCCCTTATGTATTTTTGGGGGAAACCCTTTCTATTTCATGATGCAGGTTTATTTCAGAAATATGACTTGGCATAGGGTTTTCCAAGGAAATATCTCATGTATTAGGATAAAACATTTGGCTAATTTAAAGAAATTGCTCACAATAACGGTGTTAGCAACTACTTTAAATTAGGGGCATACATCGATGACATCTTTTGGCATATTTTATGGATTGACTTTATTTTTCTTATGATGTGTCCCTTTTTTAGTGGTGTCATTAGGTTTGATGTCCTCCAAGAGTGGAATATTTATAATAAAATGATCTCCCTTTGTCTCGTGATGTGTAATGAGAGGCATCCCATAAGTGACAATCTGATATTATTGACTTGTCCTCTCTTGGAGACATTAGACATGATGTTCCCTAAGAAGAAAATCTTACATGAACAAAGAAAAAACTCATTTAAAAAACTTACAAACATGACATTCAAAGCATATCGAAGTATTACATTGTGGTGCCTTATTGAAGTTGTCAGGAGGATAAATTCAGTATGGTATGGGAGGATAATATGATTCTATCATTTTCCACCTCATTGGGACAACTCACCTAGTGGACAAACTAAGGTTCCACTACCCCAGAGTGAGCATACATGTTGGGATAACACACCTCGTGGATAGATTGAGGTTGCACTACCACAAAGTGAGATTGTTGGGATAACTCACCTAGTGGAAAGACTTAGGTTATGCTACCCTAGAGTGAGCAGTGCATGTTATGGACAAACAACCTCATTCCACATCGCGTTGGAATAGTTGTGCTTGATCCTTTGTTTTTCTTTATTTTTCTTGGCCTTTGATAAGGTAATGCCTATGTATATTTTTTATTGTTACATACTAAATTTTATTGAATGTCTACTTTAGTCTGAGTTTTTCGTGGGGGAAAACTCTCACTAAAGTGGGGGGAAAATGTAGCGACAAAAAAAGTAACCCTTTTTCACACTTAATTTGGGAATAAGCGATATTGAAATAACCTAATTATGCCTTGGTTTAGTGTTGTAATTTTTTGTACACATTCACATTAATCT
This sequence comes from Sequoiadendron giganteum, assembly GCA_007115665.2. NCBI lineage: Eukaryota > Viridiplantae > Streptophyta > Pinopsida > Cupressales > Cupressaceae > Sequoiadendron > Sequoiadendron giganteum. The sequence goes on along the minus strand of CM021107.1, from coordinate 311,342,424 downwards.
AGGGCCCATTTTTAATAAAATATACTTAAATTGTACCTTATTTAGGGTGTTTTAAAGTGTTTTATTGCACATTCACACTAATCTAGGGTTTCATTAATTAATTGTGGTTAATTGAGCTTAATTGTCCCCTTTAATTCAAATTTAAGCCTTATTAATGACACCTTTTGAAGGATCTATCCCAATACCTAATAATCAAATTGTAAAACATTTAATGTGGAAAAATCAAGGTCCTAGAAAAATGTGCTAGGACCCATTCACCTTTAGTGGAGAATGGTTCTTCTCCACATAGGACGCCCCTTTCTATGCATTTTTTAGGTGGTTTTTTTATTTTCATTCAAGCCCCCGAAGCAAGGTCCTAGAAAGTTGTGCTAGGACCCATTCACCTTTAGTGGAAAATGGGTCCTCCTCACATATGACACCCCTTTTTGAATTTAATTTTGGAATTTTTCTAATGATTTTTAATCCTAGATTTGGTGTTGGCTAGAACTATTTAAATTTCAAGGTTAATCTCTAGATTTAGTATAAATATGCGGTTAATTCACACAATTTCATCCTAGAAACTTTGAGAGACCATCCTAATAGTTTACAAGAGCATTATAAAGCACTTCGAGATCATTTTCAAAGGCATTAAAAGATAGATTAATGAAGTTTATTGCAACAATTGAAGGTTATTTCATCATGTCAAAGGCATAGTGCATTTGAGCATGTTGTTGAGCTAAGATCATTGATGTAGCATTCAATATCTACTTGCAAGAATTATTTCACAACTTATTTGAGATCAAAATATACAGTCTTCATGGCCACTTCATGTTAGTTTGTATATTTATATTCCAAGACATCCTCCAAGGTATCAACATTTCATTGTTTCATGTTTCATGCTTCAATTTCATTATTTCATCATTTTTTTTAATTACCTAAATGGGGTTTGACTGAGGAAAACTTATATTCACTAAAAATAAAATAAAAATTCCCCTCTTCAATGTGTGTTTGTAGATTTAATGGTTGAAGATCAAGTGGAGAATTAATTTGAAGCAAAATTGTCAAAGTTTTCATGTTGTAAAGTTGACATTCATAGTGTAAGAATACAAAAAGAAGGATGTAGAATCTACTATAGGTTTTCAGAAGCTCATAACCAAGGATATGAGAGTGTAGGCATCAAGAAATAGAACCCAAATCTTAGTTTCAGAAACCCTAATACGGACCCATTCACAACTAAAGGCGAATGAGTCTTGCATGCCCTAAAAATAGCCTTCTTACAGCAAGGTAAACATCATTTTGAGCTCTCAAAACTTCCCTTTTCATTTCTATAACAATTAGGATTGATATTTTATTGTTATTTAGGCATTTTGGCCATCATAATTTGGTGCAAGAGCACCTAGATCCTAACCCTAACATGATTGGACAAAGGACCTTAAAGGTTCACCAAGGGATTTTAAGACAAGTTCACCAAGTATTTTAAAGGTTTTCATGTTTTATGCAACGAGGAAGTTACAAAATATGTCAAATTAAGTTGCTTTGTACTTAAAAATCTTGTATGTCATGTGACAAGGGGTGGAATGTAGTTTTGAACAAGAATTTAAAAGGAAGGCATGAAGTTTTCTGCAATTTCCAATGTTCTGCCCTATTACTTTACATGGTACGGCTTTGTATGAAGTTTTACAGACCTGAAATTGATTTTTGTTGATAGAATAATGAACTAGCTTTCATTTTCAATTCGTTTGGTGTTTTTTCATTGAGTTTGGAGAAAGTTATGATCATTTTACCATTGGCAACCCTATGGGATTGTTTTCTACAAAAGTTGCAGGATGTTGCAGAGAATGGCACATATTGTGAAGATAAAATAATGATGTAGAACCTTTTGGAAATTTTATATATGTGAATCTAGTTTCATTTTCTTCAAGTCTCATCAAGTTTAATTAAAAATTGAGTAAGTTATGACAATTTTGGTGATGGCAGTTTTGAACACTGCCTAGGGTTTGCAGTTTTGGGGAAAATGCAATAACTTCATTTTCCACCATTGGATCTTCATAAACATTGGAAGAGAGGTCTGTAATTATGTTATTGAAATCTCACCGAAGGGATTGGCTTCATTATTTGTTTTATGTAAGTTATTAATGACTATTTGTTGCATTGAATTGTGGGTTGTTATGAGAATGATTACACTATGATCTAGAATGCACTTAATCACTATTTGAGATAAATAATTTTATGGAATTTTTCAAGTGAATGGAATGTTGAGTTGTGAATCCTCTTTTCTCTGCATCATAATTGCATTTTTTATAGTGAGAAGTGGTGTTTCATCATCTTGATCAACTCATTTTGATACAAACCCCACTTTTTCTATTAAATACATACATTGGTTGATCCAATGTTTTCATTGATATCAACATTGTAATGATCATCTAGCATAGTAAGTAAGTATTTTTGGTGGACCTTTATATAGTACTAGCTACACCGAAAAAGAATGACCTATCAATAATTTGGATAAGTTTTTCCTTTGTCAGTGTTGTGGTCCAGTGCACCAGTTTTTAGGTCTGCACTTCACTGTATGTTGGTATTTAATTTTCTACAATCATAACTATAATTTTGAGTCCATTATATGGAGAAAAATTCAAGTTTTGTGACATTTTTTATAGTTTCCAAAAATATATGAATGACAGTGTGTGGCTCTGTATATCACAATTATCTTTTGTATAGTGTACTAGTGTGGGAGATTCCACACTTCTTCATGAATGATTATTTTGTCTTGTGATGATGAAGATAAGATAATGAATGTTGATTGAATGAGAATTTAATGGGAGATTGATTTTTTAGCTCGCACAATTGATGAAATTTCATGAGCTCTTGAAGACTTGGTGTTTAGGTCTATTTTGGGTCGACCTAACATAGTTGATATTTTGTGGAGAATATTTGAGAGAGTATATCTTATACACATGGAGTTTATATTTAGGTCCTTTCTGACCTATCTTTATGTAAAGTGGATGTTGAATTTAGGTGCTAAGTGTGGATGCTATACTTTGAGGATGACATGTTTAATTTTTATGTGTTACTTCTAATTAGGACAACCTAATTAGAGTTTCAACTGATGTGGATGTATATGAGATCATTATCGAGGTTTTTGAGAGAGAGAAGGTGAAGAAAAGGAAAAAAAGGAGAAATAGTGTGGTGTGTAGAAGAGTGCAAAAGGTGTATATGATATACAAATGTGGTAGAGCATCTAGTAGATTTATGACATGTATGGTGATTCACCTACATGTGTCTGATGTAGTGATAAGAAAATTATGTGAAGATCATTTGTGTACCTCAATGGAACTATAATCTAGCATATGATAGATGTTATTGTATCAGTTTAAATAGGTAGTGTTTCTGACCCTTATTTGTTCTTACTCAATGGATTGTGAGATCTTTTTGCATAGTGTGTCCTAGTAGTGAGTCTTTTTTAACATCTTATATCTAGATATAATATATTGTAAGCTAACTCTAATCGTGGTTTTTCCCTTTTTGGGTTTTCTATGTAAAAGTACTTGTGTTCATGTGTCATGTGATTCTGTGGTTACATTCATGCTTTTATTTTTCATTGCAATTATTTCTATTCAATTAATTGGATGGGTTGTGTTTAATTGATTTAGAGGAATACTGATTCATACCCCCTCTCAGTATTCTAGGTGTTCAAAAACACCAACCTACAAGAGACACCAATCCCCTAACTCAAGAATTGAGCACCAACAAGGATATTAGGCACCAAACTCAATTAAAAAAAGATATGAATCATGTGGAACTTAAAAACTAATACTACACCATTTGCCATATTTTATATACTACTAAATACTCTCTATTAGTGTGTATAGGATCTTCAACTTAATTCGTACACCTTGATATATCTTTGTTAATAGAATATTTCCATATCGACACCACATACACCACACTCCTAATAATGAACCTATATCAACAATTTTTATGCACTACAATGTTGATTACATTTATATGTCAACCTAAAGCATAGTTGTAATATCTGTAAGTCATCCACAAACAAATTCCTTAACCAAATGTATACCAAGCTCTATCTAAAAGCCTATAGATTACACTAGAAGAGGGGACATATTGTGTGTTACTCAACATAGATTCACATGTTCCAAAGAACATCTCTTGCCAATCTAGAATCCCTCAATATCATCCATAATTGGCTAAGGTTAAACCTTAATTTAAAATGATATGAAACGTGTAGTTGGCTTGGTCCAAAATCAATTGTGTTACTTTTGGTGTAAGATAACATCATGTTATTCCTTCTATGAACTTAAAATGCTCCTATTTTATCTTCACACACTTCCTTATCTTGTGCATGCTTCCCTTCTCCAGAGTAGTCATCCATTGTTGGCCAATTAGCACAATGAAAACTCTATCACTTCTAACCTTTTTTCCACTGAATCTCAACTTTTGAAACCCTAGACTATGATACTCCATTGGTAGCAATACTTTAGTTCCAAACTGTAGGCCATGAAAAATAATAGTGGTAGAATGCTCATGACACTACAACTAAGTGCACAACCTATTTCTAAGCAACTAGCTTTAGAAACATACTGTAGATACTTCTTGACCACCTCCAAAAATTGGAATAGATACAAGATGATATTAGAAACATACTGAAATATTCTTAATAATGATAACGTTAACATTCTATAATTGATCATTTGTCACAGTACTCCAAAACTTGGATGCTCGAATATGACATGACATAAGAAATTACATTTAATTATCCTTGATCTGTTGACCTACTATGCCACTATCACACCTTTGAAATCAATGACAACATATGTTAAACAATATGACTATTTGTAATTAAATATTTTCTACTTGACTAACCTCATGTCCTTCTAATTGGGCTGATTATAATTTTCCACTTTATGTTTATAAGTTATAAATGAATTTCTCACCAATTCTCTCAATACTAATATTATGTTACAAATTCAAGTCTAGTTTCATAAAGTGGCCTTTTAGAGTTTCTAACTTGTAGAAATATTGTGCATTAGACTAAATGTGTCACCTTATCTTTCTTAAACAATAAGGACCACATCACCACTCTTAGTTTCCATGCTTGGGACAATAATATTCTTCGACTAAATTCCAACCTATGAGATTAACATGATTATTATTTGATGCTTTTCTCGCTTTATAAACAATGTGTTTATTTACAACTATTATTTTATGATTTACATTCCTACATGCCTAGAAAGTATATTTAAATTTCAAGTAGTATTTCCACCTCTCCTTACAATTTCAAGTATCCTATAGATGGAACCTTAGGGGGGTATCATGTATAATACCACCACTATAAGGGTACATGATTTGAATTGTGAGGCCACAATTTAAGTGATATGATGTATTATACCACCACTAAAGGGGCACACAAATGAATTCCAAGGACACGCCTTAAGGTATATTGTAGACATGCATATTTGACATCATCGTCAATGTTCACCTTTTGATTAAATAAATCAAGTTTTATTTAATTAAATAATAAATCTCCTAAGGTCTATTAATTTAATCACCAATATTAAATTAAATGATCAATGCTCATTTCCTCTCATTTGATTTTAAAATAAATACAAAAATCTAAAATCAAATGTCATATCACTTAAATCATCTATTAGATTAATCAAATCATGATTAGTTTAATCCTAACTACATGAATCTTCTAGATTCATCCACTTGCACCAATAAATCACTTTATTTGATTTATTAAAAGACCTATTTTCCCTCACAAGGGGATATTCCTAGGGAATATTCCCTCATTAACTCTCATGTTTGACTTTTTGGACAAAAACAATTCCCCCCAAAAACCCTCAACCACATGCATTTATGGCCATTTTCAAATTTGAATCGGCACATTGGCCAAGACTTGCACATTCCTCACCCTCTCACACCTTGACAAGTGGTATCTTGTCATTGGCCCATGAATGATCCCACATTCATCAATTTGGCCTCTCCTCCCTTCAAGTTCAACTATAAGTTGAAGGATTCTCTCCTTCAAACAACAACACTTTTTCATGCAAGGTTACTCTCCACATAAGAGAACTAATCTTGCTCATCACAATTACATGCATTTGCATCATCACCATCATTTGGCAGCTTTTGCTTATCAAGGATTGGGAAAGGGCATCCTTTCTACACCATGAGGAGCACCAATCCACCATAGAATATATATGCTTCATGTCTTCTTTGCATGCTTATATTAGTTTTTGTCACCTATTTTGAAGAATGTTGTATTATTCTATGAGGATATTGGAATTGTGCTAACCATTTGTAGATTTTGATGTCCACAAAAATGGCGCTAGAAGGAGGGCATTATTTTATATTCACTATGAAAGAAAATATTTTTTCTTGTGTTGTGGGTCAGCTTTGATGGAATGCATTTTGCATGCTTTTTATATATCTATAGATGGCTCTAATGGAGAACCAAATTAAAATCACATTTTATTGTCTTATTTGGAACATAAGCTATAATTAGTATTTTAATCTAAAACTCAATTTGTCCTATGGAGTTTATTTTAATTTTTATTTGCAGGTATATCCTAGCAGAAGATGCGTGTTTATTCTAACAAAAGGAAACATTTAAAATCCACCGTGGGTGTTGCATTATGAGTCTTAAAGTCTACTCTGCCAAGTCTTTATGTCTCTGCTATCATTTGATACATAGATTGGAATGTAGATGTCTTTATTTCTACATTTTTTTATAGCTGTCATGTCTTTTCAAAATATTAGCTTCAAACAAATTCCTTCTTATACATTGTAATTTGGTTGTGTTCTTTGTCAAGATTCCTTTGGAGGAAGCTGTGAATAATGAAGGTTGACATCAAGGTTGAAATCAAGGTGCACATTATAAGATGAGTATCCAAATTGAACAAAGGTTAAAGATTGAAATTGAAGGTGTTGATATTGTGATCAAACACAAGACGAAGGCGAATAGAGTGGACTTGGAGAAAAAGCATTTTTTAATGCTTGTTTTAACAATTTAGAACTTCCATTTTCTACCCTTGTTTTCTATTTTAAACTAAATCATTTTTCAATTTGGGCTTAAAATCAATCACTGATATGATCTTTTCAAATTTGGTTAAAAAGAACCTTAGACATTTACTAGATTTCGATTTGGGGCTAAAATTGAACAAGGCAATCTCGCATTTCATTTGGTGCTTTTAAAACGAACTCATCACTGCTTTGAGGTATAAAATGAACAAGTGTTTTTCATGTTTTGCTATCTTTTTCATAAATTAACATCATTGAAATGCATATGCGCTTCTCTCGTGCTTCACAGTGATCTTGAGAATCAAAAGCATTTTGGTGATGTTAAGTTGTCAAAAAGATTGCCTTCACACTTTCATTTTGGGAACTTAAAATTGAACAAAACGCTTTGCAAGTGTGAGTAAACTTGTTGTGAGTGTTCTCCCTTTATTTCTAAACGAAGGTTGATCGAACTACAAATGAATTTATTCACTTTTGTTTAACTTAGAGGGCCTGCCTTGTGGGAAAAAGTAATCACCCAAGGGAACGACCCAACCGGGAACATGCTAAAGCCAAGCGACTTCCACCTGGGATATAAGTGTGGATATTGGAACAAAGGCAAATATCATGAGGATTATTCTGACGAGATGGACATCAATGGACTCTCGCCGATGTTGGATAATCCCCCACAAATGAAATGCCCGAAGTAGAACCTTTTGTTTATAAAAAGGCCAAAACCTTGTCTATCTTGTTGGTGCAAAAGGTCATGTCCTTTGAAGCTGCCCCACATTATACATGGGGTCTTGTTGTGGAAATGGAAAGTATGCCATGGGATATTCATGGGTACTAATGCTTGGCTGACCCGAATAAGTGAGTGTCATGGAGGGGAGCCAGTGTGGTCAAGCATTTAGCCATTTGCACAAGATATGCGTAGCTAGATTTATCCAAGTGGGAACCCAACAAGATATTGCCTCATCATCCTAGGGTTGTGCAAAGTGCTTGGAAGTGAAGAATACATTGATTGGTCTTAAAAACATTTGAAAACAGACATTCACATGACCTTCAAATTTCAAAGCCCTTTTGGAAACAAATACCTTTGACGAATTCAAGCACTCTTGCTTGCCCTAGGGACCATATCCTTAGAGGTTTCTAAGTGCTTCGATTCTATCATCATTTCTTTTCACTAAGGATAAACATAGGAGACTTTTGCCCTAATTTCCTTGATTTCCACATAATGGACCTTGTGAGATGAAAACGAAAGTGGGACATTAGACATACAGTTTGAAAACATAATTAAGCAAGTGATTTTGGTAAAGAGAATTCACTAAGACAAGATAAAAGACAAATTCGATTACACGTGTTTTCTAACATGATTTCCCACAAGACCAAAATCCCAAAACCAAAGTTCAAGAAGCTTTGTCTGAAAGCTCATGAGGAGCGTCTTGAGATCCTGAGTTGTATGAGTTTTACTATCAGCAGAATCCCGAACCTTTTGAAAGGTTTGCTTTCCTCCCATAGGAAATATAGCATGTTCTTTAACACCGAGGTCTTGTAAGAAAAAGTGTTATTCTAGGTCAAGTCTAGGATCAAATTCAATCACGTTCATCCATCTCTCAACCATCAAAATCAGTCAAAAATCACCTCACCAATAGCTCTTGGAAACTTTGTAAACATCTTTTATGCTAAACTTTTAGGCGAAATCAAAACCTCTTTGTTTGACTTAACACAACTAGTCAAACCATCATCCTATACATGAGTTCTCTCTTGGATAATACAACTTCCTAGGGTTTACGAGTTCATCTTGTTTGGCTTAACACAGTTAGCCAAATTATCAAATCATCACCTCGTTTGACTTGACACACTTAATCAAACTACCATCTTGTAGGAGTTCACTCTATGGATAACACAACTTCCTAGAGTTTTACGATTATATTTATCACTCTTGTTTGACTTAACACATTTAGTCAAACTATGAATCCAATCATGATCAATCAAAGTCATAAAAAGTTTAGCATTTCCTTCAAAGATTCTTTAAGATTTCCAATCATCCATATCACCCATCTTTCGTTTATCTCATCCTCATCATCGATTTGATCCTTCCATTATCCTAGTTCTTCGCTTCTTTGAACCTAAGGTTTACCCCGATCTAAAGAATTAGAGGTTCATCTCTTACATTCTTGAAAATTGATCTTCATTTTATGGTTCAAACTTGATCTCAACACAAGATGAACATGGAATATAAACTTGATTGATCCATCATGAGAAATTCGATTCAACCAAACTATCCAAGTCTCACAATGCCAATTGATTATCGAAACTCACATTTATGCAATTCAAACATGGCATCATTATCTCTTCCAAACTTCAACGATACGAATGTGAGTATGACCAATTTAAAGTTTGGAACACCTTTCCCAATGATAGATTTAAATCCAAGTCCAAATCTACAAATCTATCAGCCAAACACTCAATGCATGAGTTTTCCAAACAACATTACCCCACCAAATCCATATATGCCAAATACAAGTTTGTTGAACATGACCATTTCAAATCCACACTTGGTGAACTTTGGGATAGATATACTTGCAAATCCCCCTAATGTTGTTCAAAATCCTAGCAGTATATTGGCAACTCCGTATGTTGATTCAAGTCAAGGTAACACTATGCAAAATCAAAGCTACCTAAATCAAGGCAATATGATTCTCAACCACAACAATGTTCAAAGTCAATCTATCATGCCGAATCAAAACATTATACCAAATCATCCCATTTTTCCATCGATATCGCAACAACAGGTGGCAACCATTCAAGCAATCCCAACAATCAACACCATCCCCAACCCACCACCACCGCCAAAACATAGCACAACCAATTCATTCTCCATCATGTTGCAAGTTGCCCGCCAAAAGGCACTCCAAAACCAACAAGCCACACAAGCTATGCAAGCTGCACATGCCGCTCAGATGGCACAAACAATCCAACAAGCACATGCTCAAGCATGGACACAATTCCAAGCTCAGCAAGTGCAAGCGCAAGCACAATACCAAGCTCAATTGCAAGCATAACAATAAGCGTATCAACAAGCCTTGCAAGACTACCAATTGCAGTAGCAATACGACCAAAAACAAGCGTTATTTGTGCAACAACAACAACACGAACAACAACAAGCATTGTTGGCTCAACAACAAACACAGGCATTACTCGCTTAACAAAGCTTGCAACAAATTCCCACCACAATTGTTGAAATCAAAAATCAAGATCAATCTATCAATAAGCACCTTGAAGATGCTTCCACCTCGACCAAAGATCAAATCAGCACACACCAAGAGCCAGTTTTCATTCATGATCAAAATCCACCAAAAATACCCAACAATGATCAAATTCAAGAAATGTCAACATCACTTGGTCTTATGGTTGAAGACATTGACAATCTCTCCACCATAACAGCTAAGGAAAGTGATCAAAATCAATCTATCAATGAGCACATTGAGGATGCTTCTACCCCATCTAGTGATCAACTCAACATTCATCAAGAGCCACTTTTTAGTGATTTATTTCAAGATGTGTTACAATCATTTGATCCCATTAACATAATCCAAGATCCATCAACCAATGATCACACTGAAAATGTCTCTACATCGCCTTATGAGTTAGAGGACATATCTCAAGAATGTAGTCCAAAGCATGATCAAAATTTATCACCAAGGTCTAGCAATGTTCCTTCCCAAGACATATTGAAATCCTTTGACCTCATGGTTATAGATATTGAAGCAATCCCTAGCTCAACAGTGGATCCAAATTCACTCAAAGCTCAAGAGAATATTGAGCCACTTCCCAATGATGATGTCCAAGAAGCCACTATAAGCAATCCATCCTTTGAAATCAACCCATGTCAAGAACTTGATCCAAAGCATGTTGAAAGTAATTCTAGAATTAGTCAAGATCAAGAATTCATATCTCCAAGATACTACAATGATCTAATGGGCACTCTTTTATCTATACAAGATGTCGCAAATGATGATCATATCCATATAGCACACACTCGTCCATCTACCCATGAGATGCTTTCTTTGGATGGACACATAGATGATCTTTATTCAAACCAGGAGTCTCATACTCTTGATATCATTACAAAGGAGCAAGAGTCTCATACTCTTAACATTTCTACACATGATCAAGATATAGAGAAATGCAAAGACATATCAGAAATGGGTCATGAAGAAAGCTTCTATAGAAGTTGCAAATCAGAAACATCATGTGAAAGCATATCAAGAATGAATCATGAGGAGGAATTTTATGAGGATAGTGAAGCATCAACACCCCTTGAAGAAGCACTACAATCTGATATTCCACAAGATCAAATTAAAGATATCAATTAGGAAGATCCTATCACTTATAAATTGGGATCACTTACCTTTCTTAGAGGAAGCTATCTTATCAATGAAGAAGTTAGCACCTTTGAAGATCTATGACAAAGAAGAGAAGGATTAACACCTTGTTTCCAAGGTAAATCATATCCTATTGGAAATAAGTTTTTTCAATAGATGAATTATCAAGGTAGAGGATTAGGCCTACACGAACAGGGTATCCTTGAACCAGTGCAGATTGTTGGCAATCCTAAGCATCAAGGCCTTGGTTATTCGACAATCAAGGGATTTCAACATATCAATAATACTTCTACAAAACTAGGGGCAACTTCGTCTCAAGTAAACATCAACATAGGGAGCACGAAGAATCCTTATGATGAAACCAATGCCAATACTACAACCCGCCATGTCATGAATCCTCATCTACCCATCACCCCATCCACGAATCGGGACCAACATAAAAAGAGATATTTGAATCAAATCATGAAGAACGTTATCACAACGAAAGAAGCTAAGAATCATGAAAGAAAAATCAAATACACTTGGATACTAAAGAATACAAATAAAGATTATCCCTATCAAACTCCATCAGTCAAAGAAACTATGGGGAAACATAAAAAAGGAAAAAGTATATGTCAAAAGCAGGCTTCTCAAACAACATACAAGGTGTATCAAGTTGTTGGTCTTGATTCCACACACACATCTATATCCACCCATTATTGCTCATCTTCCCAAGTTTGGAGAGTCAAAGGTTCCAAATGATCAACCAATCCATCTTTTATCCCTAAATACACTCCATCCATGCCTCCAGACATGATATCCAATTTGCACATTGACCATGTGTTGGCAGTGACCCTTCATCATAAGGATTCAGAAGGCACTCTATTGTGATGTGCTCACAAAGATGGAGTTAACTCCGGTATCAACAAAGTAGATCAGGGATCTCAAAAGTTGCATTCAAGTGCATGTGTCTTGGGAAAACAACTTCTTCAAGTAGGATATCGATGGAAAATTATGACAGAAGCATCAACATCAGCAGTACCAAGTGGTTCAGCATCAGCTTAAAATCTCTCAAAAAATACAAAAAAAATCAAAAAAATGTCCTGAAAAAATGGTCACCTTGATGAAAACCTAGCAAATAGGCGTCTTGGTGACAACCAAAAAAATCAAAAAATACAAAAAATCCAAAAAAAATCAAAAAAAGGATTGAAAACAGTAAAGAGAAAAATCATCCTCTAGCGAAAACCATTTCGATGGTGCTTTGGACAGGTACCATGATGAAAACCTATAAAATAGGCATCATGTGTAGAATCAAGCATCTACATGCGCCAGTTCAGGAGGAAGCATCTTATTGCATCCGCAATAGAGCCATCATTTGAACCATATCATTCATTCATCCATGAACTATTTATCCAATCCATTTTTATCCATCTGCATCCAAGGTCCAAGTTACCTTGATCATGATAAAATTTTGGTGCACACTTTATACTTGCTTATGGTAAACATCTTGACATGGGTCATTTTCATTGATCCCATCCTATCCAATATGTTATCTGAGCCTTGAAGCATTATCTAAATGAGAATCCTCTATTTGAACACCCTTATCTTATCGCAAGATAATTCATATCCAAGAATCCACCCATGGCCATTCAAACATTGCTAGACACTAGGGGCAGATATTTGCATCTTGCTTTAGGAATAAATCTTGATATATATCCTCTAACTTATGTGGTGATCCGAACATTGGAAAAACGTGACATCAATTTGGCCAAGCATTTGTGAACATGAATCCAAGTCATTAGCCCATGGCATATTTGACAAGAAGACATTTCTTATCATGCTTTATCTTTTGTCGAACATCAATCCAATAATCAACATCATTCGTATCTAGTGTGTACATCTGTGTCACATCAAACCATCAAAGCAATTTTGTTCCAAATCAAGCTTCATCGATCTTGATCAATTGAATCATATCAATCATCACCTTGTTTGACTTAACACACTTAGTCAAACTATCATCTTGTGCATGAGTTTACTCTAGGATAACACAACTTTCTTGGGTCTACAAGTTCATTATCATCTCTGTTTGGCTTAATACACTTAGCCAAATTATCAAATCCATAATCACCTTGTTTGGCTGAACACACCTAGCCAAATTATCCTTTTTGTATGAGTTTACTCTGGGATAACACAACTTCCTGGAACTTATGAGTGCATTATCACTTTTGTTTGACTTAACACACTTAGTCAAACCATCAATCCATCAATCCATCAATTGATCAACATTAAGCTTGGTTTTCAACAAAATCCAAAAAATAGAGCACTGATATCGTCATCACATATAATCCAATTGTCAAAAATCATCAAAAATCCCAAAACATTCAAAATCTCATCAGAAAAATCATCAAAAACATGTCAAAATATCGTAAAATCTTCAAAAATTCATCATTTAGTCTTGTTAGTCTTTCACCTTATCGAACTACGTCATCTCTGAGCTTGAACGTAGGCAACGTTGATCTTTGATCATCTCTCGAGACATTTAGGTCAGTCCTTTAGGCATCCATCGCATTGGCAATCTGTTTGCCCATCTATTTTTTTTACAGTTAGGGTCAGTCCTTAGGCGTCCATCACATTGGCAATCTGTTTGCCCATTTATTTTACATTTTAGGATTTTAGGCATCCGTCGTAATGACATCCATCTACCCATCTAGTTAGGTGTCCATCGCAGGGGCATTCATTTGTCCATCTTTTTAACATTTTAGGATTTTAGGTATCCGTCACAATGACATCCGTCTGCCCATCTAGTTAGGCATTCATCGCAGGGGCATTCGTTTGTCCATCTTTTTAATATTTTAGGATTTTAGGCATCCTCGCAATGACATTCATCTGCCCATCTAGTTAGGCGTCCATCGCAGGGGAATTTGTTTGTCTATCTTTTTCACATTTTAGGATTTTAGGTGTCTGTCGCAATGACATCCGTCTGCCCATCTAGTTAGGCATCCATTGCAAGGGCACCCGTTTGTCCATCTAGTTTACATTTTAGGATTTCAGGCATCCGTCGCATTGACATCCGTTTGCCCATCTAGTTAGGCATCCATCGCAAAGGAATTCGTTTGTCCATCTTTTTCACATTTTAGGCTTTTAGGCATCCATCGCAATGGCAATCTATTTTCCCATTTATCTCATTAGCAGTCAAGTCAATTGAAGTCCAAACTACGTTGTCTTTGAGCTCAAATGTAGGCAAGGCCATCCTTGATTGGCCCTCGAGACACAAAATCCAAAAACAATGATAAATCTTCAAAATACCAAAAACATTTGTAAAACATCTCAAAATTCCAAAAACAACCTCAAAACATTTGAAAAACCCAGAATGGTGCATCCTTTCCATCTCGCTTTCACCCGTGATTGTTATCACTCATAATAAAGTCAATCGTCACCTTCACCCTTTGGTGAGTCAATCAAAAGCAAGTCTAGCAGGTTCCAAAGTGAACACCTCATCGTCAGAGTCTCAAGCCTAAGTCAGTAAGCAAGAAAGTTGGTCAACTTAGAGTATCAATAGCTTATCACCCAAATCAGTCCCATCAAAACCCTGATCACTACATGTCCTAAGATGGAAGCTTTCCTACGATGGACATAAGCATCAGGTACCCCACAGTAGTTTAGCCTTGGCTAGCGGTACAATGAACATCAGCTTGTTTGTTTACTTTATTTTGGTCTTTTTGACTTGTCTTATTTTGCGCTCATTCCAGGGACCTCTCGATGATGCCTAAACAAAACAGGTTTAGAGAGAAAGGAATGGGGCAACGATCATTATCTTTTTTATCTATTGTGCTTGTTTGATGTTTTTGTAAAATAACTTGGCGAATACTTGCTTTGTTGGGTCCGTCCTAGCAAGGTTTTTGTATGTCAAGTGTGAACATGAATACTCCTATCTGATTTTCAAGTCAAAGTCCATCACACTAGGTGCAATGCCAACCTGGTTCTTAATACCTTGATGCATCACACCTACGTGTGTTATCAAACATAAAGAAATGTATGCTCTTTTCCCATCCTTGGATAAGCATTACATCATAACCATTCATCATCATATCCAATAAAGTCTCGATGACTAGAGGACTTGTTGGAATTCTTCATCTTCTTGAATTTAAGGGTTGATCCCTCTCATTCTTCTATCCTCTTTCACGGTAACAATGCATCCATCATGCATCTATGCTGCATTCATCCTCTCATCTTGCATAATCATGTCATATCATTATAGGACAACATCATCCATCTCATCCATCTCACATGCATTGCATAATCATTTAAGATGTTTAAGATAATATAGATTTGTTATTCTAAGCATCTTTCAAACATCTCATTTACATCATCATTATCATTTAGATCATATAGTCTCGCAATCCATACATCCATTTTGAACCTCTTTGTCGTGAGATCCACCTCAAATCAAATCTTTTCGCTCGATCTCTCGAGGGGGCAATGTACTAATGTACTTATTTCCACTGGGGCATCTGAAAAAACCAAAAAAAAATTAAATTTTGATGTCAGCAACATCATTCTTTGAATCAACGCAACAAGTACATTGCTTCAAAGAGGGGCAAAATGTAGACATGCAGATTTGACATCATCGTCAATGTTCACCTTTTGATTAAATAAATCAAGTTTTATTTAATTAAATCATAAATCTCCTAAGGTCTATTAATTTAATCACCAATATTAAATTAAATGATCAATGCTCATTTCCTCTCATTTGATTTTAAAAGAAATACAAAAATCTAAAATCATATGTCATATCACTTAAATCATCTATTAGATTAATCAAATCATGATTAGTTTAATCCTAACTACATGAATCTTCTAGATTCATCTACTTGCACCAATAAATCACTTTATTTGATTTATTAAAAGACCTATTTTCCCTCACAAGGGATATTCCCAAGGAATATTCCCTCATTAACTCTCATGTTTGACTTTTTGGACAAAAACAATTCCCCCAAAAAACCCTCAACCACATGCATTTATGGCCATTTTCAAATTTGAATGGGCACATTGGCCAAGACTTGCACATTCCTCACCCTCTCACACCTTGACAAGTGACATCTTGTCATTGGCCCATGAATGATCCCACATCCATCAATTTGGCCTCTCCTCCCTTCAAGTTCAACTATAAGTTGAAGGCTTCTCTCCTTCAAACAAGAACACTTTTTCATGCAAGGTTATTATCCACATAAGAGAGCTAATCTTGCTCATCACAACAACACTCAATTTGACAACACATTGCATGCAAGGTCACTCTCTCCATTTGAGAGTCAATCTTGTCCATAATATCATCTTGCTTATCAAAGGATTGGGAAAGGGCTCTTTCACATATTCAAAGAGCACCAATCCACTATGGGATAGGAATGATTCATGTTTTTTGCATTTTTCTTATTAGTTGCATTGTTAACATGATTCTATATTTCATAGAGATGTTTGAGTTTGCTGATTTAAATTAACTTGTGCTAACAACATGAACTAATTTAAATCCATTTGCAGATTTTGGTGTCCTACAGATATCATGCATATTACCACTATTAAAGTGCTACAACATGGATGGATGCTTAGTAGATTTTGTAATGGGTGGGTGAATATTCATATAGGCCTTCATTTTTTAAAATTAGGGTTTAAATACATGCACAAATACAATATATGTATAAAATATCCAATTTTTTCTTAATTATAAACATTAAATTGTTTAATTAAAAAATGATATTTAAAAATATATATCCAAATGAAATGACCTCAAATCAAGGGTGTAGAATCTCAAATAATCTTGTCAAGGAATTAAAATGAAGGCTAGATGTATGCATTGTATATAGGAAAGAGATGATGTTTTATAATTTTTTAAGGGATATAGGTAAATGTGTAATATAGGGAATAGTGAATAATTTATCATGAAGCACTCGACAAACTTAAATGTATAGTCTTGAAATCCAAGGTAATGAGTAGAGAAATGTGTATAATTAAATAAGTGTTGAAATAATATAGTGAAATTCCATAGTTTGAAGACCATTTATAATTCCATGCACCTCAAGATAGGGGAAAGAATATATTAAAAAATGAAAACAAGAGAAAATAATTCAGACATCTCAAGTCTTATGGACTGAATTTAGTTGAATTGTGTGCCAAAAATATTTCATGTTTTTTATAAGTGAAAGAATGAATATATAGTACCAATTTTAAGACTAGTATATATCACATGCTAAATTATCATTTATATATCATCTTTTTATATATAAGTTCCTTATATTCTTACTTTATAAACTTCTATATTTTAAGCTTGTCATAACCTACTATATTTGAATAAAAATGATAATTTAATGACATACATTGGAATTCTAATGTATGATTTTGACTCATTTTAGTCCCTTTCTTATGTTGTGAATTTTGATCTCGATTTGGCCTCATTTTACTTATTCTAATTCATTCTTGTCCTTCCCTTGATCCCATTATTTATTTACTCTCCCCTTTTCATTTGTTTTCTTTCCCTCTTATTTAATTTCATCTTGTTTCCCATTTTACTATTCTCATTGGTATATAAGTTTTCCTCATTTTCAAACATTATTTTAATTTTGAATTTTTCCTTTATCTCTAACCTATTTTAAAATGTAATAATTTTCTTCAAATATTTTACCTTGAATCTAATCTTGATTTAAACCATCAACTAGTAGATGCACCCCATTTTTCTTTATCATTCATGAGAAATTGAACATCCTAGAATCTAAAGGACCTTGCCACCTTAAATACTCCAAAGGTGGTTCTATCTAATTATTTTAGTCCTTATAACTTACTAAGAAATTCATTACTTTAACATGGTCCCAACCTATTATTTTTATTTTTTATTTTATTTAAAATAGACTCATGAAAGGAAAAATCATAATTGTTCATAGTTTTCAATTCTATTTTCTTTTAGGTAGGTGTTCTAAATTTATTTTAAAAGTAAAATGATATGTTATATGCTTCCCTAATAATTCTATTTTTTATAAGTCCCTTGAACACCTTTCGGATCATATGTTTATCATTACTTGTGGTTCATTTAGATGGTTTCACATTGTGTGATATTAATCCTTTGTTAAATTTTTATTTCTTATTTTATACATTTTTTAATTGATATATAGTTTCTCCACCCTATGCCATCCATGATCTATCCATAAAACATATTTTTTCCTATTTATATAGCTATTTGATCCTTCATTTTCATCTCACACCTTCATCTTCTCTCTGCCAACTCCTAGTCTCTTCATAGCCTTCCTCTTTGACTTTCAAGCATCCATCGCCCTCTTTTAATTTTTTATTTTCATGCCTTATTAAATTCCTTTGCATACATACATAGAATTTATATTACCACCTTTCCATTTTTTTCCTTTATCCTTTTCCACCTTACCTTCACTCCTTAAAATCCTACTTTATCTTCCTTAGATTTCCTTTGCAATTTCCTTATTGAATACCACTTTTTTTTTCTAAACCTATGTTTTCTCTCCCTTTTTTTATGCAATAGAAAATGTCATTTGAAAGTAGCTTGTGAAGGAAGCAGCCATTCAGAAGTACATACTTAAAGTACAAGCCTATAAGAGTATGTGCATATAGAAATGAGATCAAATAAAAATATATAAATGAATGTAAATAAAGATAACAATAATATAAAAAATAAAACTCAACTTTAAACATGGCTACCTCATTTATCAATTTACAATTTAATGTTATTTATTTAAGTATGCAAGGAAAGTAATTTTAAACATCAAAACTAATAACATAAATGACAATGCCATTGCAACTCAAAACATAGAAAGTAACTACTCAATTGACAAGTTTGAACCTTATGATAAAATTTAAAGTTTATGTTTTCATAAAATAAGGGTTTCATCTTTACATTCTATAACCTATTAGTAATATGAGGCTTGAAAGAAATAATATTAGAATTAGTAAGCACATTATTTGAATTCGACTTTGTTTGTTTCTTAGATCATTACCCTTTTGAAAAGTATTACACTTTTAAAACTATTACATATAAACCAATTGCATTAACACAGTACCCAACACGTTAGTAAAACGAGTAAAAAGTGATATCAACAAAATAAAAAATCATTAAAAAAAGAAAGTGTTTGATACAATCATCAATGATGCTCCTGTGTAACTATGAACCCTCTTTACTCCTTCTTCAACTTTATGTGTTTTTTCTTATTATCTCATTTTCCTTTATACTCTTTGAATTGATCGAAGAAACAAAAATAAGCTAAAATAAAAATTATTACATAAATATTGCACATATTTCCATTGACTCCTAAATAGTAGTAGCTAGTACCAAGTTTAAGACTAGTATATATCACATGCTAAATTATCATTTATATCTCATATTATTATATATAAGTTCCTTATATTCTTACTTTATAAACGTATATATTTTAAGCTTGTCAATTTTGATCTCGATTTGGCCTCTTTTTACTTATCCTCATTCATTCTTGTCCTTCCCTTGATCCCATTATTTATTTACTCTCCCCTTTTCATTTATTTTCTTTCCCTCTTATTTAATTTCATCTTGTTTCCCATTTTACTATTCTCATTGGTATATATAAGTTTTCCCCATTTTCAAACATAATTTAAAATTTTGAATTTTTCCTTTATCTCTAACCTATTTTAAAATGTAATATTTTTCTTCAAATCTTTTACCTTGAATCTAATATTCTTCATTTAAACCATCAACTAGTAGATGCGACCCATTTTTCTTTACCATTCATGCAAAATTAAACATCCTAGAATCTAAAGGACCTTGCCACCTTAAATACTCCAAAGGTGGTTCTATCTAATTATTTTAGTCCTTATAACTTACTAAGAAATTCATTACTTTAATATGGTCCCAACCTAAATTTTTTTTTTTTTTTTTAAATAGACTCATGAAAGGAAAAATCATAATTGTTCATAATTTTGAATTATATTTTCTATTAGGTAGGTGTTCTAAATTTATTTTAAAAGTAAAATGATATGTTATATGCATCCCTAATAATTCTATTTTTTATAATTCCCTTGAACACCTTTGGAATCATATTTTTATCATTACTTGTGGTTCATTTAGATGGTTTCACATTGTGTGATATTAATCCTTTGTTAAATTTTTATTTCTTATTTTATACATTTTTTAATTGATATATAGTTTCTCCACCCTATACCATCCATGATGTAATGCCCCACCACGCAACCCTAGAGGAAGTTTCAATCTACAACATAAGCGTACTAATTTTTTTTTTTTAAATGAATTAAAGTGCATTATACAAACATGTTCACCTATAATTGACAACCTCCCCTAAGGCTACGTAACTAAGATTACTTAATTCCCATTCACATACATCATCTAAATTACACTGCAATAAACATGTCAAGTAATGACATACATCTAACATAAGTAAATACAAGATAGAATAGATTAACCATCCCAGAATTCCATTACATAAACCATTACAAGATTACAATCCTCATTCCCAAAATGAGTAAAAATACATAAGTATAACAATTACAAGATCCACCTCATAACAACAAGAGGTGGTAAATACAATTGATACAAGAAGAATTACAATAGAACAAGAAGAGAGTAACAATATCCGCAAGCCATCCAATTGGATGTCTCGCTTCCATGAGCTGAAGAACAATGGGGGACCCAACGGTTTTGGTGCATGTTCCACCCTACCTAGTGGTACCCGAAGGCTCACCCCCCATGGTAGGAGATAGTAAAAATACAACATGGACAAGATATCTACTACCTCTAACCAAAGGTTGACTAACAGAACAAACTGACTCAACCATACATATGCAAAATATAAATCTAATACCAACATGGTTACATTGCTTCTAGACATAATAAAATCAAGTGTGCTAAAGAAAACATACGTACAACATATACTCAAGGTTATCTTAGATAGAGTTTCATCGCAAGGTGCGTCATGAGATCTCCTTTGGGCATCCTTCATAGGCTCTGGTAATCCTGGTGACCTCAACCAAATCCCGGCCCTCATACTCACTCAAGCAGAATCAACTACCTCTCGTATGGACAAGCTAGTTGACCTTGCCATTCCAGGCCTTCTCACTCACCCCAAGTCTAAACAAGCCCTTGTGTCTACGAGTGAGGTTAATTTTATCTTGGTTAATGTGAATGCATCCTAGTAATCTAAGTACTTTACTTTAATTATCACTTCTTAAAAACACTTTTGAAGGTTACCTGGTTTACCTCTTTGGGCTCCGGCCCCTAACAAAAGCCACTCCTCTAATGGATAACTTGCTACTCAAAACTAGACTCCAAGGGTGACTCAAGTGTCATAGAACTGAATAATCTCAGTCTCTCCTAATCTAGGAGACGATAATAAAGAATCTCACTCCAACACTTGGAGAAAAACAACTCAAATAAATCTACCCAAGGAAACGAACATCAACTAACATGGGAATGATCCACATACACTGGAAGACTTCTCATCATTTAACACAATTACCCGTTTCCCAAAGCATTTACAAAAAGGGAAATTAATATCATATTGCATTGATAAAGTAAAACACTATGTTTGGATATCTTAAATCCATATTCCTATTTAATGCATCTCGTAGAAAATAAAATACTATCATTCTAACTCTTCATTAAAACACAATAATTACATCATTAAAACAAATACTTTTCACAACATTATCCAATCATGTTCAATAAGAAATTTCTATTTAATTTGTTGTCTAATTACATGCATGTGTTAATATGTCTAAACTGATCATCATATACATATACATATATTCTCTTAAATATATATATATATGTAAAATACTATTCCATCAATATTTAAATATACTCACGTAATTTAAGCATACACTTTATTTTAAAGTCAAGCTTGCATCTAATACAAATAAAGAAAAAGAACCTCTGTTTATTAAAATTACCAGTCTAAGTAATTAAATTTATTCTGGAAAAAAAAAATATCACAATTAATCTTAAAAATATAAAACCCTATAAATATATATATATAAATACTTATATTAACCATATAATATTTATTTATATATTTATATATAGCATTTATATAAATATATATAATATATAAAAAAAACAATCTAAAAGACCATGCATGATTTTTGAGCTACCTCAGATGGTGGAAAAATGCATAGACGTCCAAAATCATAAACAAAATTTATATTTTAAAATATATAAGAAAAACAATTTAAAAAAAAATTGTTAAATTTATAAATGGGCCCGATTTTTTGAAAGTACAATGGCAGGGTTTTGTGGGGCGCTGGCAGTACCATGTACCGGCCAGACACACCCACAGGGTTACGGTGGGGGCTGGTGCTGTCATGTGACAGCACATCCCCCAAAGGGTGGGCGCGTTGTCCCATGACAGCGTCCCTCCCACTGTACCAAGGGTGCGGCCATTACTGTCCTTCATTTATTTTATTTTTATTTTTTTATTTTTTTAGCTTTTTAACAACTTTCTATATCACTGTAATTTTATTCATTTATGTTTTTTTTTTATTTAATTTTTTTTACAAACACAGAACCCCAAAAAATGAAAAAGGGGAAAAACATATTTTTGCACAAGCACGTTTTTCGAGACGTGAATTTTCAACACTATAATCTATAACAGTGGTTTAATAATACTTGAAGATCTAAAGTTTATTTATGTAATATACAATTCCAAATCATATATAAATATGTAGATATATTTATATATTTATCAGAATCTAAAACTGGTCAAATTAAAATATATATATATATTTTTTTTTAAACAAGAAAATTAATTTATTTTTCCAGATTTCCATTCCAAATTCCAAAAATTGTAATCTTAGTTTCCCACAACCTATTCTTTCAATTTTTAGAAGAATTTAAACAAAGAACTTTGAACAAAACTAATTTTGGTTTGATTTTCTATGTCATTTTCTACAGGGTTTAAATTTGCACTTCAGATCTAATTGATTTTCAAACTAGATTTTCCACAATAAGTCTTAAATGTTTGAGAACATTTTAAATTGAAATTTAAACAATGGACCTATGGTTTTGTATACTAAATAATCTCCTACGGTAAATTTGTCAAAATTTTCTCAACCATTAAATTAAAAATTGAAATAAACATCAAGTATAAAACCTAGAATGTGATGCTACAAAAGATGATGAAATTTCTTGATAGAAGCCTCCTCCATGTTTTTCTTCAAAAGTGCAAGCAATCCCAATTCCAAAATCCAAAATTTGATTCAAACCCTACTTGTGCAAATTCTTCAAAAAAATTCCCAAATCCTCTGAAAAATATCAATCCTTCCAAAAACTTCTCTCCTTTTCTTCTTTTAAAAATTGAAACATGCATTCATATTAAAACTAAAATATCTAATCTAACCCTAATTCTGTTTGCATGTAAAGTGAAAATAGATATTTATTTCCTTTTTTTATTTTCGAAAACCTCCAATTGATTTCTAAATGCAATTTCACTTTTCTTTCAATTCTTTTTAATTTAATTTAATTAAATTTAATGCAATAACTCAATTAATTAATTTTAATTATTTAATAATTAAATTCAACCTTTTTCAAGATTAATTTAATTAATTAAATAAATTAAAATTTAATTAATACAATTTCATAATCAACATATATACTTCAACTAAGCATAGATTTCACTTAATATTAAAATAAACTCTACTTTCAACAATACAATAATTCTAACATAATGATTGAATAATAAAGCATCTAATAAAATCATAAAACGTTAAACCAAGTAGACACGACTCACAAAACAAAACAAACGACACACTAAGGTTAGGATGTGGACCTGACACATGTTACCTAGTTACTATCTCCCTTTCAACTTAACCGTTGGATCGACACGCTCACACCTATGAAACTAGGTGGAGTCAATGTCATGTACCTGCAACCTGCAACCAAGTAAACAACATAATACAATATATCCAGTATATAATACACACCATGAAGAAGAAATCACGGATTCGCAGGGCGCTCGCAAGCGAGTGATGCGAACCGTCCTCTTCACCAATACACTCATCCAAGACTTACGCTACATCATAATCAGAAATCACGTAATACAATATCTCAAGCTAACTCTACTAACATCAATAATCCATAATGCATGTGAAACAATAGTCAGATAATCCACATCACACGATAATCAATGTCACTCAATAGTAGCGATCAAAACACAAACAACAAGGTGTGTCCAGTATAATAGTAGCTGCATCCCAAACATAGCATAAAGCAAAACAGAGGGGTATTACACATGATCTATCCATAAAACATATTTTTTCCTATTTATATAGCTATTTGATCCTTCATTTTCATCTCCCACCTTCATCTTCTCTCTGCCAATTCCTAGTCTCTCCATAGCCTTCCTCTTTGACTTCCAAGCATCCATCGCCCTCTTTTAATTTTTTATTTTCATACCTTATTAAATTCCTTTACATACATACATAGAATTTATATTACCACCTTTCCATTTTTTTCCTTTATCGTTTTCCACCTTACCTTCATTCCTTAAAATCCTACTTTATCTTCCTTAGATTTCCTTCACAATTTCCTTATTGAATACCCCTATTTTTTTTCTAAACCTATGTTTTCTCTCCCTTTTTTTATGCAATATAAAATGTCATTTGAAAGTAGCTTGTGAAGGAAGTAGCCATTTAGAAGTACATACTTAAAGTACAAGCCTAGAAACAATTTTAAACAAATATGTAAAAATGACAAGCCTATAAGAGTATGTGCATATAGAAATGAGATCAAATAAAAAGATATAAATGAATGTAAATAAATATAACAATAATATAAAAAATAAACTCAACTTTAAACATGGCTACCTCATTTATCAATTTATAATTTAATGTTATTTATTTAAATATGCAAGGAAATTAATTTTAAACATCAAAACTAATAACACAAATGCCAATGCCATTGCACCTCAAAACATAGAAAGTAACTGCCCAATTGACAAGTTTGAACCTTATGATAAAATTTAAAGTTTATGTTTTCATAAAATAAGGGTTTCATCTTTACATTCTATAACCTATTAGTAATATGAGGCTTGAAAGAAATAATATTAGAATTGGTAAGCACATTATTTGAATTGGACTTTCTTTGTTTCTTAGATCATTACCCTTTTGAAAAGTATTACACTTTTAAAATTATTACATATAAACCAATTGCATTAACACAGAACCCAACACGTTACTAAAATGAGTAAAAAGTGATATCAACCAAATCAAAAATCTTTAAAAAAAGAAAGTGTTTGATACAATCATCAATGATGCTCCTGTGTAACTATGAACCTTCTTTACTCCTTCTTGAACTTCATGTGTTTTTGCTTATTATCTAATTTTCCTTTATACTCTTTGAATATTATCTAAATATTGCACATATTTCCATTGACTCCTAAATAGTAGTAGCTAGTACCAAGTTTAAGACTAGTATATATCACATGCTAAATTATCATTTATATCTCATATTATTATATATATGTTCCTTATATTCTTACTTTATAAATGTCTATATTTTAAGCTTGTCAATTTTGATCTCAATTTGGCCTCTTTTAACTTATCCTCATTCATTCTTGTCCTTCCCTTGATCCAATTATTTATTTATTCTCCCCTTTTCATTTATTTTCTTTCCCTCTTATTTAATTTCATCTTGTTTCCCATTTTACTATTCTCATTGGTATATAAGTTTTCCCCATTTTCAAACATAATTTAAAATTTTGAATATTTCCTTTATCTCCAACCTATTTTAAAATGCAATATTTTTCTTCAAATCTTTTACCTTGAATCTAATATTCTTCATTTAAACCATCAACTAGTAGATGTGCCCCATTTTTCTTTATCATTCATGCGAACTTGAACATCCTAGAATCTAAAGGACCTTGCCACCTTAAATACTCCAAAGGTGGTTCTATCTAATTATTTTAGTCCTTATAACTTACTAAGAAATTCATTACTTTAATATGGTCCCAACCTATTATTTTTTTATTTTCATTTTTTAAATAGACTCATAAAAGGAAAAATCATAATTGTTCATAATTTTGAATTCTATTTTCTATTAGGTAGGTGTTCTAAATTTATTTTAAAAGTAAAATGATATGTTATATGATTCCCTAATAATTCTATTTTTTATAAGTCCCTTGAACAGCTTTGGAATCATATGTTTATCATTACTTGTGGTTCATTTAGATGGTTTCACATTGTGTGATATTAATCATTTGCTAAATTTTAATTTCTTATTTTATGTATTTTTTAATTGATATATAGTTTCTCCACCCTATACCATCCATGATCTATCCATAAAACATATTTTTCCCTATTTATATAGCAA
This sequence comes from Sequoiadendron giganteum, assembly GCA_007115665.2. NCBI lineage: Eukaryota > Viridiplantae > Streptophyta > Pinopsida > Cupressales > Cupressaceae > Sequoiadendron > Sequoiadendron giganteum. The sequence goes on along the minus strand of CM021107.1, from coordinate 311,315,700 downwards.
CTTGATCCTTCATTTTCATCTCCCACCTTCATCTTCTCTCTGCCAATTCCTAGTTTCTCCATAGCCTTCCTCTTTGACTTTCAAGCATCCATCGCCCTCTTTTAATTTTTTATTTTCATACCTTATTAAATTACTTTACATACATACATAGAATTTATATTACCACCTTTCCATTTTTTCATTTATCCTTGTCCACCTTACCTTCATTCCTTAAAATCCTACTTTATCTTCCTTAGATTTCCTTTGCAATTTCCTTATTGAATACCTTATTTTTTTTTTCTAAACCTATGTTTTCTCTCCCTTTTTTTATGCAATAGAAAATGTCATTTGAAAGTAGCTTGTGAAGGAAGTAGCCATTTAGAAGTACATACTTAAAGTACAAGCCTAGAAACAATTTTAAACAAATATCTAAAAATGACAAGCCTATAAGAGTATGTGCATATAGAAATGAGATCAAACAAAAATATATAAATGAATGTAAATAAAGATAACAATAATATAAAAAATTAAACTCAACTTTAAACAAGGCCACCTCATTTATCAATTTATAATTCAATGTTATTTATTTAAATATGCAAGGAAAGTAATTTTAAACATCAAAACTAATAACACAAATGCCAATGCCATTGCACCTCAAAACATAGAAAGTAACTGCTCAATTGACAAGTTTAAACCTGATGATAAAATTTAAAGTTTATGTTTTGATAAAATAAAGGTTTCATCTTTACATTCTATAACCTATTAGTAATATGAAGCCTGAAAGGAATAAGAATACGAGTTTCTTTGTTTCTTAGATGATTACCCTTTTGAAAAGTATTACTCTCTTAAAATTATTAAAAAAATAAAAATAAAACAGCACAATAGTAAAACAAGTAAACAGTGATGCCAACCAAATCAAAAATCTTTAAAAGAAGAAAAAATGTTTGATACAATCATCAATGATGCTCCTGTGTAACTATGAACCCTCTTTACTCCTTATTGAACTTCATATGTTTGTGCTTATTATCTCATTTTCATTTATACTCTTTGATCTGACCGAAGAAATAAAAATTATTACATAAATGTTGCACATATTTCCGTTGACTCCTAAATAGTAGTAGCTTTCAGGACTTTGGAAAGGCATATGATCATAAGCCACCAAAATGGTCATTTAAAATAAACCTTTGGAAGCAAAGCATGTCACCTGCCATAACTGCCTTTGCAACTTCTACCCTTCAACATTTCCCAGTTACATAATGAATATTAAATGGCCGTATATTTCACCAAGGTTATTAAACGTTTGTTGCGGCTGTTGAAAGCAGCTTCAAGCACCCCTTACGCTTTCATCATAAATGGTAATTGAGGGTGATTGAGGCTGTCATCAGTTTACTAGAGAACATCGCAGCAAGAATTCCGCTGGATAGCCAGTGCCGCCGCGTTTATCGCTTTTGTGCTTTAATGACCTGATCCATTAAAAAATAAACTTGTTTAATATAAAATGACAAACAAAATATAGAATTTGAATCACATTTATTACAAGCTCACCTTTTGGCCTTCCACATCCTCGTAAATGGAGATGTGATCTCCAGCTTTCAGGCCATGCAATTCCACGAACTCCTCTGAAATAAACCATTCAATTTTACAGTGTGGATTGAAATCAAGTGTCCCAAATCTTCAATTGTCAGTGTTTGTAAAGATGAACAAGAACAGTGGACTAGAGATGCAGAAAGAAAACTTTTGTACTTACTTGTATTTTCTAGTACATACATTCTGCTCTTGTTGTTGTTCCAAAATCTGCATCAATAGAAAAACGTTAGTGAGTAATTTTCATGATCCATTTACGTTAGTTCAGAGGCACAAGAAGTATTGTTTTGGAAGAATTCAATACTTGAATCGTAGATGCCAAATGTCGGGCGTTTGAAAATCCTCCATTTTAATTATTATGCAGTCGTCATTTGAAAGCAGGGTTGGAAGGTTTGCTTGTGCTGCTTTCTGAAAATCAAAATTAGTTTAATTTGAAACCATGTTGAAAGGATGGAGAGTGAGCTCAAGAATACAAAGAATGGATTCAAGATTATAATAACAGTGAGCAGCACAAAAAGGAAACTGAACTGAGATGTGTATTGATTAAGAATTGGGTACCTTGGGAAGCACCATCCTTCCAAGCTTGCCCACGTCACTCTCTTGCAGTTCTTTCTGTAAGAGGACTCCTAAACTCCTGTTTAAGTTATCGACCTGCTTCAAGGAAATATGATATCAAAGAAGAAACCTTTCTAAGATTGGAAAACTGTAAAAAGGAGAATAGAAAAGCATACCTTGTTGAGGTTTTTGGAATGCTGAATCTTCTCTCTTCTCCTCTTCTTCTTGCTTTGATTGATGAGATCCTGCATGAAGTCCTTGGAGCTGAGCTCCTTGTAGCCTACATGAAAAGTCCCTTCAACAGGATTTAGCCCCGCGTCAGGTGGAGGTGCGTAGGTATTAATGGAGGCAAGCTGTCTCTTTACCTTTGGAAGGTCTTCATAGCTGAAGTCCTTGTAGCTTCCATGCAAAGTCCCTTCAACAGGATTCAGCCCCGCTTCATGTGGAGGTGCATAGGTATTAATGGAGGCATGCTCTCTCTTTACCTTCCACAGGTGCTTGTAGCTTTCATGTGAAGTCCCTTCAACAGGATTTAGCCCTGCTTCATGTGGAGGTGCGTAAGTATCAATGGAGGCATGCTCTCTCTTTACCTCCCACAGGTTCTTGAAGCTTCCATGCGAAATCCCTTCAACAGGATTTAGATCCGCTTCATGTGGAGGTGCGTAGGTATTAATGGAGGCATGCTCTCTCTTTACCTCCCACAGGTCCTTGTAGCTTCCATGCGAAGTCCCTTCAACAGGATCTAGCCCCGTTTTATGTGGAGGTGCGGAGGCATGCTCTCTCTTTACCTCCCACAGGTCCTTGTAGCGTCCATGCGAAGTCCCTTCAACAGGATTTAGGCCCACTTCAGAAGGAGGTGCGTAGATATTAATGGAGGCATGCTGTGTCTTTACCTCCCAGAGGTCCTCGTAGCTGAACTCCTTGTAGCTTCCATGCAAAGTCCCTTCAACAGGATATAGCCCCGCTTCAGGTGGAGGTGCGTAGGTATAAATGGAGGCGTGCTCTCTCTTTACCTTTGGGAGGTCATGGAGTAATTCCTCCATGTCCGGGTACGGCTTATCATTTAACAAGCCTTCCCAGCCGTCGACCTCAGGAATAATATCGGCATCAATATCAGCAAAGTAAACGCTGACGGAATCAATATTAGCATCAGAATCAATATCAGCAAAGTAAACGCTGACTGTATCAATATTAGCATCAGATGCACCTGCAAAAACTGCTGCCTCCAGATCATTTGACATTGTGAAATCCTCCGCTAATGATGCAAAAGTTTCTGCTAGGCCCCGTTTTGCGCTTTAACTTCTCTCTATGATCTATCCCTTAAATATTAAAATCACCGTTTAAATGTACAATCTAACTCACCGCCTAAGCATAGATTCAACGGTGGAAATACGATCTAACTTTACACCGAATGCAAGATCAAGATGAAGATATATTCTCAGACAAACAGTTAAAATTTCTTGCAATTATCTAAATAGCCACCGCGTCTGAAAACCGACAGTTCTCTTCTCTTCCTACACTCCATGTAAATTTCTCCGAGTACGGAAGTGGAAGTTGACAGCCATATATGTCCAGCTAAAATTGTGTTTCACTCTAAAATCGGAAATGCTGGTATCTTGCATGTCGTAGAAATCCCTTAAAATTATCTTCTTCTTACTACATCGGAGGAGGGAGGACAAACCAGCGTATGAATTCAGAGTTAACTGCAGAAACCAGCGTATGAATTCCCTCACACCAGTTTGATGTACGTGAAGTAGAAGAAATCTTCTTGTTGGGCTTCCACAAAGGATATCATACCATAATAGTTTGCAAATTTTTGGATTATTTTTTTTTATCACGTTCTATATTTCATCGTCAGAATAAAATAATAAGATAACACACATTCAGTTGGATTTCCGCCAACTTGAATTCTGAGGGGTTTCATTACACCAGAGGTAGGATTATACAGTTGTCCAACCTCTTCCTATAGTATGATGATATTTCAGATAAGCTCGACTGAAAATTCAAATCCAATTGTTCAGATAAATAGACTGAAATTTCATGCAAACTATAATTATTTCACTATTTCTTATCTCGCAGCCAAAGTCGTAGATTTGAATTTTTGAAACTGTTTATTTGTTTTTATAATTAATGAGGGTGATGTTATTTTTCAGGAATGTTTATCAAAAGATTGAGTACAATCAATGATGGTGATGGTATGTTTCTTGATTATGGCATTGACTATAATTAGCTAGCATTTTTTTATAATTAAATAAATTAAAATTGTAGATATTGAAATTAATAAAATAAAAAAATAAAAGAATCAAAATCATAAAAGAGAAAAAAATCACTCCTTTACAGTAAATAAGAGCTAGATCATGCACTTGGAGGGCTCCTAAGATTTGAGATAACAGAAAACTGAGTGGAGTAAATTCTACTACAATATATATATATATATATTAATTTTGATCCATGAAGAGACAATATTGAATTATTTAATTTAATAAATTGATAAATGTGCATATGAAGTTTATGATTGCATGCTTAGTTGAAAAAAAATGAAGACAAAGTTTCTAAAATATAGAAGAGTTAACTTGTAAGAGAAGATTGAATTTATAATAATATGAAGAAGAGTTAATTGATAATGGAAGGAAGAGTTGACTAAAGTGGAAATAGGTGTTAAGTGATGAGAGAAAATACAAATTAGATCTCAATTTAATGGATAATGGTGTTCAATAGAAAATTATTATTATTATGTGATGTGATAAATTCAATTATTAAATGATAAAATGATAATGTGGTAAATACTATTAAATTAATGATGATTACTAAAAATTAATGTGATTAATGACATGTGCATTATATGATGATGATTAGGGCTATGTGGAAAAATTTAGGTGCCTACATTTCGTCCCTCTTTGAAGCAATGTTCAAAGTAACATTGTTTCAAAGAAAATTAAAAGTAACCAAAAATAAAAATTAGAAGAGATGAAGAAGATAATGATAATGCCTAAATTTGATGAGAAATAGAAAATTATAAAAGATGAGATGGTTGAAGCCCCCTCGAGAGACTATCTATGCATTAAGTGCATGGGTGATATCTTGAAAGAAAAGAAGAAGAAGAAAATGTTAGATGAAAGATATAAAATGATGGATGAAAAATATTAAAATATAGATGCAAAAACTAATGATTATGAATAAAATCATGATGAAGTATTCTATTGATTTTGATATTGGCCACCTTTATTTGATATAGCAATAGATGTTATGCACAAGGGTATAGAAGACCAAGGTGATAATGTTTCCAATGTTTGGAATGAATCTCGAGAAAAAAAAAGTAGACAATAGGATGCCTCATAACTGTTGATGGTTAAAATGACACAAACAACATTAAAACAAAATATTTCTACTCTATTTCTCCTGAAAAAGAAAGACGACATGTAGTGGCCTAACTCCCAAGGTCCTGGTAGTTGGTTCTCAACTATCTAGTGTCACTCAATCGCTTCATACAACTGTAATGTTCAAGGGGGCTGTGTTGGTAAAAGATTCAAATGATGACTCATCCTATCAAACTGCTTTGATAAATGAATGGGTTTTTCAAACAAAAGAAAAAGATAGATTAAAGGGTAAAACCAGTAAGTATGAATCAAATTTATCTAATATCCAGACATATATCTTCAAATAATGAATGTTCTTCCAATCAGATCAAGAAAACCATAAGATGAGACAATCTATAGCATAATCTATACCACTACATACATTTTAGGTGCTTAATTAACTTCACAATCACACATCACAAATAGTTCAAGGACTTTCAAAACAACACACATTCATTCATCATCAAGATTATAGATCAACAGACTTTAATAATATCAATTCAATGACAATCTAACAAGATAACCTTTAAATCTGGTTTCTTCTAATGACTTTCATCATATAAGAAACTATCATGCTTCAGCATAATCACTGGCATTCAGATAGATTATAACTTATCAGCCTTATCAAATAAAATAACTCAATTCCAACTCCATATTGCATAAAAAACAAAACCTGTAATTCTACTAATTGTAAAAGATCAAGTAACAAAGTATCTCAAAAATGATCACTACAAAATTCTATCTCCTAGCATTAGGTAAGCCAATTCTATTCTCAATTAGTCGACCTTTACAATATGATACCCATCGGGTATTTATAGATATACAAAACCTCAAACTCTACTTCTATTTTAGGCATTCCACCCTTTTAGGAACTAGATCAATTTGATCTCGAGTTCTTACATTTAGACATTCAGTTTTAACTAAAAATAGAAGATAGAAGAGAAGAAAAGAAGCCATGTGCCCCCAAGACTATCAGTGTTGTATGCATGCAACATGCAAGGAAGAGAAAAATCATGCATGCATGAATTCATGCATGCGAAGTTGGATCTGCCATGAACTCATCGTAGCTAGTGAAGACTTGTTGTAAGGTATCTATTTCCGGCCCATCAATCCAGCTATCTTCAAATCTGATCTGATCCAATTATGCTACAACAAACTCCCTCATACTTCTTATTTTCATTAACTCTCTCCCAACAACTTTTATCTCTTCCTTTACATCCACTAGTCAATCTAACATCAACTCTCTACAATCATCTTCTTTTTGCATGAGTCCTTTGAATATTTCATCCCATTTCTCTTTTACTTGACTCAAAGGCATGCCCTCCTCTGAAAATGCATTCACATCTACAATAATGGCAATGACTACTTCCAACTCTTCCAACTGCTCAGTCAAATTATTAACAGCTTCTTGGATCTCATTCTTATGTTTACATAAAAAGTAAGTTCAAAATCGGAGTATATGAGAGGTTTTCTCCACAAAATCCTTGTTATCCTACTCAAGTATTGATTGCTCCAACAAAGTAGTTAAAGGCAGTTCATTCACCTTTTCTAACTTCTGACTATATTCTTTATACTCTTCTCCTTGTTTCTCCGATGCCTCAATGTATTGATACATTTCTTTTACTAACCCTTCGGTGTCCTTGTAGGCTTCAAAACCTTCTCCCAAAACTTTAGCCACCTCCTTGTTTAACTTGTCTACCCATTGGTCTACCATCTCCACTTTGCCTTTCACTTGTACCAAATCATCTACCTCCTTTTTGCTTAACAAAATAGGAGTCTCAATGGCTGCTACCTGTTGTGATCTTGGAGAGGAGACATTTTTCAAGAATGAATGTAGTTGATCGAATTGAGCCTTAAGCTCATCCTTCTTTTGCTTATCCTTGATCATCCTTGACTTAGTCATTGAAGCCACCACACCAATTAAATTCATTTGCTGATTCCTAGTGGGTCTTCCCAAGTTGACAACACTCAACTGATAATCTGTTAGTTGCATGTCACCTACCTCCTTTCCTGTCATTGGCATGGCACATTCAGCAACAATTTCTCCTTTGTCTGTGAGTCGGGTATAAACTCTGGTATATCTCCCATCCAGCGTAATGTATTCCATAAGGACTTTGAGCACCTCCCTCCAAATTTTCTTGATCCTTCTTGACTTGAAATAGCTATTAGAGACTTTAACAAGTCTCTTTTTCTCCTCCTTCGAAAAATTGATCACAAATTCATCTAAATACTTCCTGTCACAGTAAAATTTCACACCATCAACCGAGAGACCAGTAACTTCACCAATAAGCACCTCATCCACCAATACCTTCCTTCCAAAGATAATGATCTCTCCTTTATTCCAGTGTTTCACAAAATAATCAGTAGCTTTGAGGTCAGGCCCATGAAGTATTTCAATGAATGGTTGAAGCACACCCTTCTCAATTTTCTTCTACATCTTTGAATTGTCTTTATTCCTAGTACACACTATAGGCTCAACTCTTTTCCTGGTTCCTCCCATTTTTGTTGATCTTTTTCTCTAAAATCCCTCACCAAGAAAATACAGAGTTATGAGGTTGCAGAAAAACCAAAGCACCCACAAAATGTGCAACCTCAACCCATGTGTCATATTCATTATGATTCTTCCACCAAATCTTATAATATCTCAATACTTAGCACCTTTCTCTTTAATCATCTTTAAATGCAGATTCTCTCCCATGAGTGAAATCATAGTTGATTAGGGCTCTGATGTTAGCAGACAAATCTTTGTAATTCTGCCACATCACCTTTCTATTTTGTCTTATTCTCTCATTGGCAAATAAGTCTACCACACCATTCCCTTCCCTATAGATATGGGAAATTTTGACTTTCTCAAACTTAGATAAAGTGTCCCTAGCATCATCAATCTAGTACTTAATATTCCAAGATGGAGGGAAAAGCGAAGGAGGTAGTCAATGATATTCTTGGAGTTTCCCTCGATCCAAATATTTTTAAAGTTCAAACTATTAGCCAAATTAATGATCTAGTAGGCTCCTATAGCTTCAACTAAATGATTGGTTTGTTTCCCCAAAGAGACAACAACCACAACAATGAGCATACCTTTATCATCACATAACAAACCTCCACTCCCAACCATTCCCAGATTCCCTTTCACCGCCCCATTGAAATTGGCTTTAGTCCAACCCCTAGGAGGGTGATACCACAAGACACTATCTTGATTCTTTTTAGCAGGTTTAGAAGCCAAGGACACATTTCCTTTAATCTCCGAAACTTTTTCCATTTGAGAGTAATAAGCCAAGAAAACCAAAGGTTCTGTCACCACCTCATGATAAGGAGCCAAATTAAAATTTTCCCAAATGAGTCTAAATTTTTTTTCAAACACAAGTTTCTCAGAAGTTTCCTTATGCTTGAAAACTTTGTTATTTCTCTCCTTTTGAATTCCCCAGCCAATGTAAGGGAAAGTTAAATACCATAGCTTGTCAATATGTGGGTTAGAGGAAGGCACCACCCACTGAATAAATTGATCCTTAATAGTACCAAGAGACACCCAAGAGATACTCCACAGAGAGTAGAACCATTCCCAAATAGAGTTCACAAAAGGACAATGAATAAACAAATGATTAGCCATTTCTACAGTACACTTGCAGAGGTAGCAGTAGTTGGGGATCTGAAAAACCCTCTTACAAAGGTTGTCCACCATAAGAACCTTTTTTTGAAGGATCCATAAGAAAATATTAACCTTAGGGGTCAAGAAGATTAACCAAGATTAGGCCCAAAAGGTGGGAGGGCAAGGAGATAAAGACAACAAAGAGGCAACAAATGAAATAGAGTAGTTTCCTGATGAAATAGCCATCCAAACCAAGATGTCCTCCTGATTGTTCAAGTCCATTTTGAAATCCATAAGGTAAGACTCGATAGGAGCAAGATCCATAATGATCTGGAAAATATTCACCCAACACCCAGTCCTTCAGTAGTCTTTAACAAGGATTCCAAAAGTAGCCTTGCAAATGTACATCCATTGTTTGAAACTATCAAAAGAAACCAAAGGTTCCTTCAAAATACATCTATCCTCCCAAAATCTCACAAGATTCCCATTTCGTATGCTCCATCCCAATCCAAAGTGAAGGGTTTTACTCCCTTTCAAGATATCATTCCAAAGAGCCGATCCACGGGGTTGACTCTGAGATTCCAATAGAGAATTTAGAGAGCCAATGTTAGCCAGATATTTTCCTTTTAAGATTTTCTTCCATTCTCCAATTGAGGAGAAAATTCTCTAAATCTGTTTAGAAAGGAGAGATTTATTCATAGTTCTTATTTTTCTAAGGCCCAATCCCCCCAACTTATTCGTTCTACAAAGCAAGTCTCATTCAATGAGGGACATATGTTGCCTTTCTTCAACTCTTGACTAGAGAAAATGTTTCTAGATTTTTTCAATAGCTTTTGCAAATTTAAGAGGAATATTAAAAAGAGTAAGAGCATAAATTGGAAGGTTCTGAAGAGTGGCCTTGAGGAGTTGAATCTTACCTACTTGAATGAGAAGAGCTATTTTCCATCCCACCAACTTTTTGTTGAATCTATCCACCAAGGAATTCTAGAAAGAGTCATAGGGATTAAGGCCCAAGGGAAATCCCAAAATATATTGAAGGAAGAACATCCACTCTGCAGCCAAAAATACTTTCTATCATGTTTTGTCTTCTGATCAGAGTATTGAAGAAAAAAAGAGAACTTTTTTTAATATTAATCTTTTGACCAGAAGCCCCTTCATAGTTGTCTAGAACTTTCTTAAAAGTTCTAGCTTTAGCCACAATTGATCTACCCATCAAAATGGTATCATCAAAAAAATGTTGATGAGAGTAAACAAGGTTTGATATGAAGGGCGTAAACCCACCAGGGCTTCTTGAACAACCACTCTATTCAGGTTCCTCTCGAGGCATTCAAACATTAAAGTAAATAGAACATGGGAAATGGGGTCACCTTGTCTTAAACCTCTGGAACCTTTATTTGATATAACAATAGATGTTATGCACTACCCATGGTATATAAGACCAAGGTGATAACAATAGGATGCCTCATAACTCATAAGGGATATGATGCTCTTGGTGGATCTGTGATGAGACAACCATCAAACATGACATAGAGAAATAATAGACCTCACCCCAATTTATGCCATATCATTTAGCACACCATGATATGAAACAATCATGGTGGCCTTGAGTAGGCACGGTATGGGTCAAAAGATAAATAAAAATAAATATTAAAATATCAAAAAACAATCCAAAGAAAAAGAAAATAAATGATCAATTGACACACAACAATACTATCTTTTGCCAAAGTATGGAACGACTAAAGGATGAATTTGGATCATGTCTGATTTCAGGAAGGAAAAATCTCGTATAAGATATTTTTTTTTGTTTTGAGAAAGAAACATCATGGTTAAGGAAAGTGATGGATGATAAAGGATTATTCAAGATGAAAAACTACTTTTTTATTGCATTTTATCTAGGTTGATGTTTATCTCTAAGATTTTAAGTTAAAAGCATATGTTTCAAGTGCATTGTTTGATGACCTGGAAGCACATGTCTATGTTTGATATTTTCTTATGTTTATTTATTTATGGTGTGGTGCATTATAAATGGTATAGGATAAGGACCATGAAAATTGAAAACTAATGAAAGATACACACAAGCAAGTAAGAAAGTATTCAAAAGGATACAAAGAAAAACATGATCTTGCTCCTAGTCAAATAGAAAATTAATTGTTTGATGATAGTTCAATGATGATATTGTTGATATGGGAAGGACACATCTCAAAAATAATATAAGGATTGGGAAAGGAATATCCTAGTGATGATAATATGAGTAAAGGATCAAGGTTTACAACAAGGTTGTGAACAAAATGAAGGTATTTTCTGGATAACACGCTAGATTGAAAAATAGGATTCTATAGATTAGGATTGTTAAATTTGGAAGGACTAATGTTAGGATTGGATGTGTCTATAGAGGAATGTTGGCTAGGTGGATTAGGATACTTGAACTAATGGCAATGGAAAACAAAGTTTTGTTATAGGTATGAAAGGATTAGAGATTTATTTGGTAGAGGATAGGAGACATAAGGAGTTTTGGATGGAGGATTTAGGATATGATCTCCATGGACTATGAGATAGAGGACTAACTATTTTTCTACAAGATATGGATTTGGATAGTGTTATGTAGACAATGACATGATATTTGATAGAATATTACTAAAGGATGTGCATGTCAAAAAAAATTCAAAGCATGATTTACGTTTGTGCCCCTTTCCTTAACAAGATCAAGGTATGTAGGGAAAATGGATGTAAACAACATGGATTAGAATTATGGATGTGATGTCATGACAATGGTATGAAATATGAGACAACTTTCCCCTAAGTGTAATGGTCCACATAGGTATTTTTTCTTACTCATGATGCATGTTTGCCAATTTTTCAACATGGTAAGTATTATCTAAAGTTCCATATCAATGGTTTTCACTATTGGAAAAAAATTTCTCTTTACTTATTTTTTGTGTTTTTTCATTTTTTCATTTTTTTGGTATTTTCTAGATGGACTTGATGTTTTAGATGATCACTATTTTTTTTGAATCCTTTGATGGTGTTGATTTATATTTTGCTGCACTTCCACCAGCTTGAATTATAAAGGGTTTCATTATAGTAGAGGTAGGATTATGCAATTGTCCAACCTCTTCCCATAGTATGATGATTCAAATCCAATTGTTCAAATAAGCTTGACTGAAATTTAGGAAAATAATGATTATTTGACTATTTCTTATCTCACAACCAAAGTAATAGTTTTAATTTTGGAAATTTCTTATTCATTTTTACTCTTAGTGCAATTAGTGAGGGTGGTGTTATTTTTTAGAATTAAATATTTTTAAAAATGTGTTTATCAAAAGGTTGAGTGCAATGAGTGATCATGATGGTATGTTTGTTGATTATTCCATTGACTATAATTAGCTAGCATTTTTCCTATAATTAAATAAATTAAAATTATAGGCATTGAAATTAAAATAAAATAAAATAAAAGACTCAAAAACATAAAAGAGAAAAAAATCATTCCTTTAGGGTAAATAAGGGCTAGGAGGGGGAATTGGAGGGTTTGTATGGTTGTTGATGTATTCATAGATTATTTCTTTGACATGCAAAAAAAATCAGTTGCCTTAACAAATTTATATTAATCAGATTATACTTTGAAAAGTTGGAATATTCATGATTCTTGGAATATTCGTTAGATTCTTTTACCATTATATTAGACGACTAGGTCACTGAAATATTTTGTCTAAGAAGAATATGTAATCTTTTGATTGAGAAAAATATTATGCTATGGAGTGTGTTGCCATAGTTTTGTTAGGATTTACATGCCATAAACCATGTAAATCCTTTAATTAATTATTCTCCTAATTTTTTTTGTACATTTACCCATAAGATCTTAAATCATCTGACCAACAGTGGTGAAAGAGATAATGTAAATTCAAGGTTATTTTTACCGTTTGTCCTTTTGGAAAAGGACAAAATAGCTAGGTATCCCACTTTGGAATCTTCTAGAATGAGGTTGTTGGGTCAAAATAGGGTGTTGTAAGAGCATATATGACATGTATGACAGATGTCATATCTATGACAGTATGACAGATTCCCTATGACAAAATATTCTATTTTTAGACCCCAGGTGCCCATGCATGAGAGATTCCTTATGACAACTTTGAGAGAATTTGTAAGAGGCTATTTTTGGTATTTTTTTACCATTTCAAGGAGGTGGACATGGGTTTTTGTAGGTGGTATTTTTTCCTATTGTTTGGTGAAACCATGGTGGTTTTCATCCTCATAAATCTCCTTAAATTGGGGGATTGAGCTAGAGTTATTCAATTCACTTTTGCAGGATTGCAGGGTAACACGGTGTTGCCAGATTTTATAGTGATTGATAAGAGAAGTCTATTTCTCCATGTAATATTCTAGATTATTATTAATATACTTTCCTCTCTTTTGGTGGTGTATTTTTTTCCCTTTGGGGTTTTCTCCATGTAAATTTGTTGTTGCATGTGTTATGATTCTTTTATCTCTCTCTCTCATTATTTCTCCGCACTAAGGCTAAAGATTAATCTACATGTTTCAGATTTTCATTCACTTATGTAAGTTCATATTGTAAGATTTCTTCACCTTGACAATCAACATTTGGTATCAGAGCTAATGGTTCTGTTAAGGAAGGAACACTTTCCTTTTAAGTGTTGAAGGTTTTTTGTTGCAATGGGGGTTTTGTGTTGTGGGTTTTGTAGATTTGTGAAAGATTGTATATCATGGCCTCCACCTCTCATCAATATATTGAGAAATTCAATGGTACTAGTTACGAGATGTGGAATTTGAAAGTGGAGGATCTCCTTGAGGAGAGAGATCAATGGTTACCAGTTTCAATTGATATGAAGCCATCTCCTTCAACCTTGTCAAATGAAGATTGGAAGAAGTTATACAAGAAGGCTCAAGGAACCATTTAGTTTTGTCTCACTGACTCTATCCTCCTGAATGTCTCTTTAGAAGATACAACATACAAGATTTGGAGGAAGATAGGTGAAATATACCAAACTAAGAGTTTGTCTAACAAGTTGTATCTCAAAATATGTTTATATTCATTAAAGATGAAGGATGGTGATTCTATTGCTGAACATTTGAATGCTTTTAATTTGATTATAATTCAGCTTGCATCTATTGATGTTAAAATAGAAGATGAGGATAAATGCATTTTATTGATTTTCTCTTTTCTTGAATCTTGGGAAAATTTAGTTTTTTCTACAAGTGGTGGTGCATAACCTAAGATGGATAATAGTATTCCCATACTTCTTTCAGGGGATATGAGGAGAAATATCATGCATAGTGGCTCCCAAGATGCCTTGCATGTGTGAGGTAGGTCCAAGGAGAAAGGGCCTAAAGGTGATAAGAAGAAGGATAAGTCTAAAGGATGATCTAAGACCCCTAGAAAGAGCAAAGTGAAGTGTTGGAACTATGGTAAATGGGGACGTGTGAAGAAAGGATGTAGAAACAAGAAAAATAATGTAGATTCCTCCATGGAAAATTCCTTTGATAATGGTGATTCTGATGCTTTGATTATTTCAGCTAACATAGTTTATAATATGGAGGAGAGGTCTTCATGGGTGATGATAGCTCACAAAAGATTATCGGGAAAGGAAAGGTAAAGTTTTGTTTTAGTGGTGGGAGGGTTAAAATCCTTGATGATGTTTTTCATATTCTAGTACTTACAAAAAATCTAATTTTGGTTTGCAAGCAGAATGATACTGAAACACATGTGACATTTGACAAGTCTAGTTGTAGAATGGTAAGGGGAATTTTGGTGGTTGCTAAAGGATCTCAAATAGGGAATTTGTTTACGCTACATGCATCTACTTTTTGTAACTCCTCTTTTGTAACTAGCATTGAAAATGCATGTATGTTGTGGCACCATAGATTGGGTCACATTGGTGAAAAAGGTCTTAGGACCATACTTGATAAGAAAATAGTAGATGGTATTTTTTATTATTGTATTGGTAAAAATGAATTATGTGAGGATTGTGTGTTTGGTAAACAAAATAGGTCATCATTTCCTAAAGGAACTAATAAAGCTAATAGATTTTTAAAACTAATTCATTCAGATGTATGTGGTCCACTGGATACAAATTATTTGGGTATATCTCATTATTATGTTCCCTTCATTGATGATTACTCGAGATATACTTGCATTTATTTTATGCTTACAAAATCTGAAGTTTTCACCAAATTTAAGGAATTTAAGGCATTGGTTGAAAAGGAAACATATTATAAGATGAAATTATTGAGATCTAACAATGGGGGTGAATATTATTCTAAGGAATTTGATGATTTTTGCAAACGTGCATGATTTTTTTAGCAAAAGACTACACCTTACACACCACAAAAAATGGGGTAGCAGAAAGAATGAACCATATATCAATGGAAAGAGCTAGGAGAATGTTAAGTAGTGCTAAGTTAGATAAAAAAATTTGGGTACTGCTTGTTACTTAATTAATAGATCTCCTTGTAAATCTCTTGTTGATAAAACACCTTATGAAATGTGGTTTGGTTAAAAGCCTTCAGTTTCACATTTAAGGGTCTTTGGTTGTGAGGATTTTGTTGATGTGCCTAAAGAGAAGCGGTTTTAAATTGGATCGCAAATCTTAGAAATGCATCTTTGTAGGTTATGGTGAAAATGTTAAAGGTTATAAACTTTAGAATCCACTAACAAGAAAGATGATACTTTCTAGAGATGTAATTTTTAGGGAATTTAGAGCTATTTTTCAAGATGAGTAACCAAAGGAAAAGATAAAGATAGTGCATTTTGAAACTAAGAAAGAAGATGCACATGTGGAAGAACAGAGAGATGGACAAGAAGATGGAGAAGAAGAAGAGATTTTTGAATAATTTGTTGTAACAAAAGAAGTTGAATAAAATGAGGATGAACATGAGGAGGAACCTCTTACTCCACCTTTGAGAAGGTCCACAACACAACAAAATCGAGTTGACTAGTATAGCCCACTTGATTTTCATTGTAAATTTTATTTGTTATATAATGATGATGAACCTAGATCTTTCAGGGAGGCTCCATCTTCAGAAGAATGTGAGTATGTGATGCAGGATGAGATGATGTCTTTGGAAAACTGTGACACTTGGGATCTTGATAGTTTTCCCAAAGGAAGAAAGGCCATTGGTTGTAAGTGGGTATATAAAAATAAGTTTGGTGCAAATGGTAAGTTGGAACGGTACAAGGCCAAATTAGTGGCCAAGGGCTACTCCCATAGAGAGGGAGTTGATTTTGCTGAAATATTCTCTCCTATTGCTAAGTTAACTTCTATTAGATTCCTTTTATCCATTGCTGCTACTTATGATTTAGATTTATAGAACAAATGGATGTTAAAACTACTTTCTTACATGGGGATCTTGAGGAAAAAAATTTACATGCAACAACCTGACGGTTCTGTTGTGAAAGTAAAATAACACTTGGTTTGTAGGTTAAAATAGTCTCTATATGGTTTAAAACAATCACCTAGAATGTGGTACTAGAATTTTGATGTCTTTGCATTAAAGTTGGATTTTATTAGAAGTAAAGAGGATCATTGTGTTTATTTTAAAGTTATTAATGATCAAAAACTTATTATTTTCTTATATGTGGATGATATTTTGTTCATTGGTAACAATAAGGCAATGATTAGGGAACTTAAAACTTAGCTTTGTGGCACATTTGATATGAAAGATTTAGGGGTTGCTAAATATATTCTTGGGATGAAAATATTTAGAGATCAGGTTCACAAACAGCTTTGGTTAAGTTAGAGTAAGTATGTTAACACTATTTTGCAGAGGTTTAATATGTAGGACTGTAAACTAGTAAATATTCCATTTTCGGTTGGTAATAAGTTAAGTTTAGACACGTGCCCTGAATCAGATGATGATAATGATGAAATTTATAAAGTTCCTTATGCTAGTTTTGTTGGTAGTTTAATGTATGCAATGGTTTGTACTAGACCAAATATAGCCCAAGTAGTGGGAGCTCTAAGCAGGTTTATGTCTAACCCTGGTAAAGAACATTGGAATTTTGTTAAAATGGTATTCAAATATTTGCAGGACACTTCTGATTATTGTTTGGTTTATCATGGTACTGGTAATGTTGATAAGTCATTGGACATA
Source organism: Sequoiadendron giganteum (assembly GCA_007115665.2). Lineage (NCBI taxonomy): Eukaryota > Viridiplantae > Streptophyta > Pinopsida > Cupressales > Cupressaceae > Sequoiadendron > Sequoiadendron giganteum. The sequence continues at coordinate 311,298,534 of CM021107.1, read as the reverse complement.
TAGGTTTTTGTTGATGCAGATTGGGAAGGTGACTTGGATAGTCAAAGTTCCACTAGTGGCTATGTGTTTACTTTGTTTGGAGGTGCAGTGAGTTGGATGAGTAAAACACAACCTATAGTTGCTTTATCTACTACAGAAGAAGAGTGTATGGCCACTATACATGCTTCTAAGGAGGCGATTTAGTTACAGGGACTTGGTAATGGTATTGGTTTTGATTGCAAGATAGTGAGGATTGGATGTGATAGTTAGAGTGCCATATGTTTGGCTAAAAATCCTATGTATCATGCTCATACTAAGCATGTTGATGTTCAGTATCACTTTGTGTGAGAAATGGTTGAGAATGGACAAGTCTTGATTTGAAAAGTTGACACTTTGGATAATGTTGCAGATTCTCTTATGAACCCAGTCACCACAAATAAGTTCTCTTGGTCCAGGAAGGCCATGGGCCTTGATTACTGTGCTTGATTCTATGTAATTGTATCTCTATGGGTGTAATTTACAATATATGATGTCAAGTGGGAGAATGTTAGGATTTAGGTTCCATCAACCTTGTAAATCCTTTAATTAAATATTCTCCTAAAAAAAATTGTACATTTACCCATAAGAGGTGAAACGGTTTGACCAACGATGGTGAAAGAGACAATGTAAATGTAGTGTTCTCATTACCATTTGTCCTTTTGGAAAAGGACAAAATAGCTAAGTGTCCCACTTTGGAATCTTCTAGAATGAGGTTGTTGGGTTAAAATAGGGTGTTGTAAGAGCATCTATGACATGTATGATAGTTTTCATAAGATGCTATTGTAGACACGTAAAATATGCATGCACCTGATTCTGATCCTACTAACATCATTTCATCTTGAATCATACTCTCAGCTTATCAACACCTTTCATCCCTTAATTAAATAAATCATTATTTATTTAATTAGGTCTTCCTCCTTCGGTGATTAAATTAATCAGTTAATTTAATTAATCATCTTTCTCTATTCATTTAAATAATTCGTTTTATTTAAATTAAATCTCTAAAGTCTTCTTATTAAATTGAATAAATTAAAACATTATTTAATTTAATCTAACATATTCCTCCTTAGTTAAATAAATCAAAATCATTTATTTAATTAATCATTTCCTCCCAATTTGATTTAAATCAATTAATAAATTTAAGTCTAAATTGTCACATCTCCTAATTCCTCATTAAATTAATCAAATCCTTGATTAAGTTAATCCCTCTCACTAAAATCCTCTAGATAATGCAACTTGCACAAAAAATCAACTACTTTTATTTATTTAATTTCCTATTTTCTCTCAACATGGCATCAAAAGGGAATATTCCCTCAATTTGAATTCAAAATTCAAATGGGCTTAGTCCTTCCAACAAGGCATTCAATGCCTCTTACATGTCCTTAGCCTTGAGCCAAGTGACATTAACTCCATTTCCTTCTCCTTCCAACATGTGAGATTCAAATTTCAAATTTGAATCTCATGGCATTTATCATGCACATTGATCAAAATTTGCTCAACCTTCAACCATTCACATCTTGACAAGTGGCACTTGGCCATTGGATGTTGAATGATCCCACATTGCTCAACTTCACTCTTCTTCTAATTTAAAAATCTATAAATGAGAGACTCTTCCTCCCATTCAATCATCCACAATTTGATTAAACTTACTATACTCAACTTCATCCTTATCCACAATCTCCATGCAAAGTTACTCTCTTCACATTGAGAGCTAATTTTTCACATCTCACTCAATCATTCACTATTTTCATAAATTGTAACAAGGTTATGCTCAAATGTCTTTGCATATTTGACCATTGCTCAATCAATCTACATTGCAACATAGGAATTGGGAAAGGGCCAATTGCAACACTTCATTGGTACCAATTCCCCCATGGGATCACTAATCTATTGGCTTAATTAGGATTTAGCTTAATTCCTTGTTTTGTCTTCTTCATTTTCCTAATTTTAGTTTAAATAGATGGATTTCATGGGGAATCTCTCATACTTGTTTGCATGCATATGATCTAACAACTAAAGTGTTTTGTTGCTACTGTGCATTTGCAGGTTTAGGGGTTCATAGCTATGACAGTATGACAGATTCCTTATAACAGAATATGCTATTTTTAGACCCCAGGTGCCCATGCATGAGAGATGCCTTATGACAATTGTAAGAGAATTTGTAAGAGGATTTTTTTTTAATTTTTTACCATTTCAAGGATGGAGGCATGGGTTTTTCTAGGTGGTATTTATGCCTATTTCTTGGTGAAACCATGGTGCTTTTCATCCTCAAAAATATCTTTAAATTGGGGCCTTGAGCTAGAGTTATTCAATTTAGTTTTGTAGGATTGTAGGGTAATAGGGTGTTGCCAAATTTTATAGTGATTGATAAGAGAAGTCTATTGCTGCATGTAATATTTTAGATTATTAGTAATATACTTGCCTCTCTTTTGGTGGTTTCTCCATGTAAATTTGTTGTTGCATGTGTTATGATTCTTCTATCTCTCTCTCTCTCTAATTCTTTCTTCACACTAAGGCTAAATCTACATATTCCAGATTTGCATTCACTTATTTAAGTTAATATTTCAAGCTTTCTTCACCTTGATAATCAACTATTTTTTTTCTATCGAACGATTAGCTCAATTTTTGTTGACATACTATAAAAAAATAATTGAAAAAACTCCAATAGATTTTTTTATAGATAGTAAAATATTAAAAAAACCAGTTTAAAATATTGCAAAATGAATGTGCATGCTTATGAAAGAAAAACTTACAATGTGTTTTTTTTATCGATGGTAAAAAATAAAAATAAATTGTTTAAAATCCTAGAAAATAAATGTGCATGCTTATAAAATAAATCTCAACATCATAACAATAGAATTTCTTGATGATTGATAGAGTTAATTTTTATAAGATGTGAGATCCGAAAATGATGAAGAAATGATCTTATTTATAGATTTTCCAAGATGGGGATGAGGATGAAGACAAGTGAGATAACTAAAAATTAAATAGAGTCAACTCAACTACAAAATAAAAAAAATCCTATTTTGATTCATGAAGAGATAATATTGAATTATTTGATTTAATAATTGGATAAATGTGCATATGAAGTTTATGATTACATGCTTAGTTGAAAAAAATTGAATAGGAAGTTTCTAAAATATAGAAGACATAACTTGTGAGAGAAGATTGAACTTATAATATTAATATGAAGAAGAGTTAATTGATGATGGAAGAGTTGACTAAAGAGAAAATAGGTGTTAAGTAATGAGTGAAAATAGAAATTAGATCTCATTTAATTTAATATTATTTAATTAAATGGATAATGGTGTTTAATAGAAAATTATTATTATTTAATTTGGTGATAGATGCTAAATGAGAATTATTAAATGATAAAACAATAATATGTGGTAAATTCTATTAAAATAATGATGATTACTAAAAATTAATGTAATTTATGATGGGTGCATTATATTATGATGATTAAGGCTATGTGGAATAAATTAGGTGTCTACATTTTGTTCCTCTTTGAAGAAATGTTCAAAGTAACATTGTTTCAAAGAAAATAAAAGTATCCAACAAAAAAAATTAGAAGAGATGAAGAAGATGACGATATGGTTCGCTTTGGTGAGAAATGGAAAATTAGAAAAGATGGGATGATTAATGCCCCATCGAGAGACTATCTATGTATAAAGTGCTTGGGTGATATCTTGAAAGATGATAAGAAGAAGAAAATGTTAGATGAAATATGTAAAATGATGGATTAAAAAAATTAAAATATAGATGCAAAAAATAATTATTATGAATGAAACGATGATGATGTGTTATGTTGATTTTTATATTGGCCACCTTTATTTAATATTGAAATAAATGGTATGCACTAGGGTATGGAAGACCAAGGTGATAAAGTATCCAATGTTTAGAATGACTCTCAAGAAAACAAACAACAAATAATAGGATACCTCATAAATCAAAAGGAATATGATGCTCTTGGTGGATTTGTCATGAGACAACCATCAAACATGACATAGAGAAATAATAGACCTCACCCCAATTTATGTCATATCAAAGCATACCATGATATGAAATGATCATGGTGACTTTGAGTAGGCACAATATCAGTTAAAGATAAATAAAAATAAAGATTAAAAGATCAAAAAATAATCCAAAGAAAAAGACAAGCAATGATCAATTGGAACACAAAAATACTATATTTTACCAAGGTATGGAAGGACTAAAGGATGAATTTAGATCATGTCTAGTTTCAGCAAGGAAACATCTTGTATAAGACAAATGTTTGGTTTTGAGAAAGAAAAACCATGTATAACGCAAGTGATGGGTGATAAAGGGTTATTCAAGATGACAAAGGATTTTTTTGATTGCATTTTATCTAGGTTAATGTCAATCTCTAAGATTTTATGTTAAAAGTACATGTTTCAAGTGTGTTGTTTGATGATTTGGAAGCACATGTCTATGTTTGATGTTTCCTTGTGTTTATTTATTTATAGTGTGGTTTATTGTATATGGTATATGATAAGGACCATGAAAAATGAAAATTAATGAAAGATACACACAAGCAAGTAATAAATCATTCGGAAGGATACAAAGAAAAACATGATCTTGCTCCTAGTTGAGTATAAAATCAACTGATTGATGATGGTTTAATGATGACTTTGTTGATTTGGGAAGGAAAAATCTCAAAAATAAAATAAGGATTGTGAAAGGAATATCTTGATGATGATAATATGACTAAAGAATCAAGGTTTGCAACAAGGTTGGGAACAAAACTAGGGTATTTTTTGGATAACATGCTAGATTGCAAAACAAAATTGTTTATATTAGGATTGTTACATTTGGAAGGATCAATCTTAGCATTGGATGGGGTTGTGGAGGGATGTTGGCTAGGTGGATTAGGATCCTTGAACCAACGACAAGGGAAAACAAATTCTTCTGATAGGTATGAAAGGACTGGGGATTTATTTGGTAAAGGATATGAGACATGAGGGTTGTTGGATGGAGGATATAGGATATGATCTCTAAGGACTATGTCATAGAGGAATAACTTTTTTCTCCAAGATATAGATTTGGATAGTGTTTGTGTCACCAAAAATTTTATACCTTGACACTTTTCACTCATTTGGACCTTGGCCTATGATATTGGACCCTTTTTAACCCACTTTTACCCATTTCCAAGCCTTATGTAGAAGTGTTGTGAAAAAATTCATGCTCTCCTAGGCTTGTCATGACCTAATCAACACTTTATTATGCCAAAATGACCCCTTAATCTCCATACATGTGCAACCTTTGTGCGTTTTATGAAGACAATCCCGACAAAAACAAATGATAATATTTTAATCCTTGAAAAACACTTAAAAATTCCTAGGTGGACTAGGTCGCCACCTTGGATGACCTAGTCCCATGTGGCTTAAAATTTGAATTAAAGTTAATATTTTTCAGGATTTAGGTCTCTAAACCCCTAAGTTCAGTCAATATGAAGTTATTTCATGAAAATTGGGGCACAACTTGTATAAATAAGCTCCAATTCCTCATTATGAACCACTCATTTTCACTTCTCCTCTCAATCTCCCACCTCTCCTTCTTCTCAAGCCAACTAGGTTTTCATCTTCTAAGTTAACAATACATCTTTTTTGAAGCATTCAAGGGTTGATTTCTATAACGACACAAGATCAATAACCAGAGGCAAGGTATACTCCATTATTTTATGCTTCCTTTCATTCCTGAATCTCTATTTTCATTTGGTTTAATCACTCAAAAGGGGTTTGACTAAGGAAAACCCCTAATCTCTAACCCTAACCCTTGTCTCTTCTTTGCATGTGTAATTTGCAAGTTTTTCTGTGTAGGTTTGTGAAGAAGAAAGGTGTTATGAAGCTGCCATCAACCCATCACAAGAATTCAAGTCAACCAAACCCTAGTTCAAGCTTGGAGGCCTCTATCTGCCCATTTCCAATAGAATTTGAAGAAGATCTTTGTTGGAATCTAGAGTGTAGGTCAGGGACTCCAATATCCTCTTTCAGGTTCCCAAAAACCCAAAAGAGGACTAGGTCGCCCATAATGGCGACCTAGACCCTTTGAGCTTGTGTTTTTCGGGATTTTCACATTTTGAGCACCCATTAGGCAAAATCTTGTTTTGGAAAAGTTTCCCGACAAGAGGACTAGGTCACCCAACTTGGCAGGAATGTCCCTATGAAGATTTCAGACATTTTCCAGAGGATTCTAGGGCCAGTCATCTGCAACTTCCAATACCTAGGTGCACAATTCTTGAACCTTCCATTTACTTTTTGTATTATATATATATATATATATATATATATATATATATATATATATATATATATATATATATATATATATTGATTATTTAGATTAGCTTGTATTAGTTTACTTTCATTTTCTTTACATTTCATCAATTAGATTAATATCATTTTACTTTTAGTTTCTAGTGTCACAACCCCTCCTTCCTTTGAATGAACCCTAAAATGGAAAGGTGTGGAAGACACACATTCTCCCAATAGTTAGCGTTTAGGGTGAAAAACCCTAGAAGCTCATTGGGGGAATCATATTTACCCTTCTTCATTTTTGCTGGTTCATTTTGGTGAACTTGACCTTTGTATACTCTTCCTTACTAGTTTAGATTCTTTCATTGTCCTCGAATCAACTTGCATTGCATATTGCATTAGTGAAAGTGCATCCTAGGGTTTCAAATTTTGCATTAGTGAAAAGTGCATTTAGGTTGCATTTCTGCATGTTAAATCATCAAATCTTTTTGTAAGTTCTAAATTTTTATGTTAGATTTGCATCCCCCATACATAAACCACCTGTACCAACCCAAAACTCTTGAAAAATCTCAAAAAAATCATCAGGAGGACTAGGTCGCCATTCTGGGCAACCTGGTCCTTGTAGGGTTCTGAAACTCCCCTTTACAGAGTTGAAAACCCTATTTTCCAACCTTTATTTTCTGCCTTTACCTACCTGTAACAACTCATTTTGTTTTTGTAGCATGTATTTCATTAAAATTAGCTTAAATTCGTTCATTTCATGCATTTATTAGTTTCAATTTTGCATATACTACATTTCTTTTTCAGATTGTTGCATAGTGTAATCAGAAAATTACCTTATTTTCCATCTGAAAATTGCATTTTAACATTCTAGTTTAAATAATTGCATTGCATTCTCTTCCCTCTCTCTTTAATACAATGTTTTCTTTGAAAATATGTGTCTTTGATTTTTTTTCAAATGGATTGTATAAATGTAATATTCCATCTTATGATTTCAATGTAGATTATAATAATGATCTCATTAGAGAACATGTTCATAACCAAAACATATACACTGTTCTTAACATTCCATTACCCCTTGATGAGGACATTTGTTGTGATAATCATTACAATAATAATTTTACTTCTCCCTATACCTCTCCTATTAGTGATAAAGGTATTTTGGTGACAGAAGCTACAAGCATTGAAGGTCTTGATTGTCCCTCTCCTCATCCCCCTTTTCCCAACCTTAAACAACAAACATTTCTTGACCCCACCTTACATAGTCTCCCTAAACATGACACCCAAAATTTCTTATCTCGTAACATCCCTCCTCAATGCAAAGGGGATAGTTTGGTGTTAGAAGATACTTTACCCAAGGGTCATGAGACTATTGACCCCCCTTCCCTCATGATCCTCCCCTTTGGGGTAATCTATTTGACATTCATAGTGGATATTCTCTTGATGCCTCCCTCCCTTGTGATGAAGCATGTGATTAACCTCTTCCATACTCTCCTACTAGGGTAGATGGTATGGAACAAGAGAACAAGACCCTAGACAATCAACTACACACCCCTCTCACCCACCCCACGCTTCCCTAACCCATCATTGATCATTCCTCTATTAGTGATGAAGTCACTTTAGAAGAACAAAGCCTTGAATGTCAAGAACATGAGGCTTGTAGTTCTCCTAAACACTCTCCTTCTAGGGTGGATATCATGATGCAAGCCAAGGATAACATTGACTCTCCTCCCTTAGGAGATGCTAATATTATTCAACCTCAACTCATCCTTTCTCCACCTTCCAAACCTGAATTCATTCTCTCCCCACCTAAACCTAATAAGTTCCAGCAATCAAGTCATAATACCATTACTCATACACATTACACTTTCAACACTCCACGATCTCAACCATCAACCTCATCGCCTTTACCTTCATCCCCTCCTAATCTATTTGTTTTCCCTCACTTAAATTCCTTCCTTAGGGAGTATGACCTTGTTGACCAACTAAGGAATACTCCCACAAAATTATCTTTATGGGACCTTATCCAAGCCTCCCATCACTATCACCACTTTATGCAGGATGCCTTACAAAAATTTATTATCCCTTATAATGCACAAACAAATGATATTGCAGCCATGATCCAAGGATTAAACGCCGACATTGTTTTCCACCAAAGTGAGCTCCCTCCTTTGGAAGTTAAAAACAAAGTTGAATCATTCATGATCATATCTCAGTACAAAAGCACAGGGATCAAGCGAACCCTTGTTGATAGTGACTCCTCAATTAATGTGTATAGTATCAATCTCTTAGATAGGCTCCATATTGATAGATCGACCATCCAACCTTCCTCTTTCTCTCTCGTTGGATTTGATAGTATTAGACAACAGATGCTTGGTGTGGTCACTTTTCCTCTCACCATTGGAGTGGACACATTAGACACATCAATCCATGTTATTCCTAATGATGTTTCAGCTAACCTCATTTTGGGCATGCCATGGATTCATGCAATGAATGGTGTGCCCTCCACACTTCATCGAAAGATGAAGTACATCCACAACAACAAAGTGTACACCATTGATGTTGATCCTAAACCTTGCAATTTTTTACACGTTGAGAAAAAAAATTCCAAACCCTTCACCACTACACCCACCACACAAGGGGAATCTATACAACCAAAGTCCTTAGACAATCTCATTAGGGTTCCTTAGAATTCCCACCTCCTCTCAAGGATGCAACCAAGACCAACACCAAATACTCTCCAAAGGGAAACACATTCGTGTTAACACAAGACTCAGTTGATCCTTCGATAGGATCCACCTCACCTCATTTATCCACCATTGCTAAAAATGACCCCTCACCCGATCCAAAGAAGCTGAAAAATATTTATGGAAAAGCTTATGAGATCATGAAGCAACTCAGCTATATCGGACAAGGTTGTGGTGCTAACAAACAAGGAATTTGAAACATTATAGAGCCTAACATGCAATCAAAACATCATGGTCTTGGATTCTATCCTTTCATCAAAATTGTCAAACCTTCCTCCAACACCAACTCTATCACAATTCACTCTTCTAACCCTACCTTCCAAATTGATCCTTTGCAACCAACAAATAATTCTTTGCTTAGCACCAATATCATCCCACGTCCTTCTCTAGATTCAAATGTTGTGAATTCCTCTAAGAGAGTGTATAATATCTCACAATCTATAGAGCCTTATGTAGGTATGACATTCCATCCTAAGCAAGATCCCTCCTTGTCACCAACCAAAGGATCCCCTTATACCTTCAATCAAGAAGGAATCTTGTCGAGACTCCTCCAAGATCACTTGATCTCCCTTCCTCCTTGCACTTGAAAGAAATGTTACCACAAACATTCCTTTTGTGCTTACCATCAATTTCATGGTCATCACACTAACGAGTGTAAGGCCTTGAGAAAGACAATCTGACATCTTAAGGATCTTGGCGCTCTCCCTCATGTGGGGACACCTCACTCCTCTAATTGATACAAATTCACCCTCCATTTCATCCCTTCAAATCCCATTCGGCTCACTCTTATCCTGCACTAAGTGGGGGCAAGAGGTTAGTTATCCTTTCTCCCCTCATATGTCACTTTTGTTTGTCTCTCTCAACTAGTCACTAACTTTTCATGAACATTTAAGAGTAAGCTTGGGATGTGGACGACATGTCTTAAGATTAACTTGCATATGACATACACCCCCTCTTCATGACACGGCTTTTTGGAACCATATGACTTGGCATAGGGATTTCCGAATAGGCTCTGATGCCCCTTCTCTTCTCTACTTTAAAGGAATTGTTCATAGTAGGGTAAGTGCACAAAGAGGGTTCCCAAAAAGGGGAATTAAGTGGATAGATTTTTCCTGAAATCAAGAAATACTGACCTTGGACGTGAAATTGAGGATAGTTATACTCAAAAATTTGAGATGGAACAAAAACAAGGATCAAAGTGCTCCGAGTCTAGTTTCTAAACTACTAATTTATTTTTTAAATGGTTGATATTAAGGGGTTCAAAAGTGGTACGTACACAAATTGGTGTTTTTCTTGTCAAAAAAACATAACATAACAACTCATGTACGACCCAGGTACGATGAACTTTTTTTTAGTATTTTTAAAATCGCAATAGTCGGAAGTTAGCTAATAGTATGTACTTGATGCACAATTTTTCTAATAATTTTTTAATGAATATTTGATTTTTTACTAATTTTCAAAGTGGACATTTCCTAAAAAATAGAATTTTGGTCTTGCTACCCCTACAAATTTTGGAAACTAATTGATTTTTTATTTTTATTTTTTAAAAAATTTGTAGAATGGTGTCTAGTTTATAAAAATGTAATTTATTTGAAAATTTGATGAACGTCTAATTTATAACAAAAAAAATACCAAACACTTCTTTTTGGAAAAAAAAAGACATACAAATAAAATAAATTATGGATGAAAGGCTTAAAATTTTCAGAAAGTGAAAAAAATTACATTGTTGGATAGCTAAGAGAGAACCCAACATTACCCCTGTGTTTGATTTTTTTGATATTGAACCACGTGCAATCTTGATGGTGAGCATGAACTTGATTATGTGAAATATGGTAGATTTTTTAAAAACACGTCTTTGGTCATTAGGAATGCCTTCCAAGCCTTTGGGTTGGTAATCCAAGGAAAATACCAAGCCTAAGGCTCAAGAATTCCCAAAGAAAGATATAACGCAAGCATGATATAATGCGCTTGCGTTATATTTCAGTTTTGACATTTTTTTGCTTCTACAGGAAACATGTCAACTAGGACATAATGCGAGCGGGTTATAATGCTCTCATGTTATGTCCTCCTTTATGTTAAATTCTAATATATTGAATGTATGCTGATATATTTGTATGTTTGTATGTACATGTATGCTTGTATGTCATGTATGCATGCTTGTATGTATGTACATATGCCTAGATGTATCAATGCATATATATTGCATTTATGTATGTAAGATTGTATCTACACATGTATGTATGTATTTAAAGGGAGGGAGAATTTAGAGAGAGAGAGAGTCTGGAGAGGTGGAGAGGGGGTTGAAATGAGATTTTAAGAGAGAGGGAGTGGGAGAGAATGGGTTGGAGTGAGAGGGACTTAGTTAGGTAGGGTGGGAGGGATAGAGGGAGGGAGAGAGAGAGCGGGGTGGAAGAGAGAGAATTGAACGAGATAGAGAGAGAGGGGGCAAGAGAGAGATGAAGAGAAAAAGAGAGTTATTTAGGTAGGGTTCCAAAGGGAGAGACTTGAGAGTGTGAGGGGGGTGAGAGGGAGAGACTTGAGAGATAGGTAGTGAGAGGAAGTGTGAAAGAGAGGGAGTGAGAGAGAGAGGGAGTGGGAGAGAGAGGGAGTGAGAGAGAGAGAGGGAGTGAGAGTGAGAGACCTAAGAGAGGGAGAGGGTGTGGGAGGGAGTGATCTGATAGAGGTAGAGAAAGAGGGGGGTGGAATTAGAGGGACTTATCTAGGTAGGGTGGAAGGGATAGATAGAGAGAGGGGAGAGAGACAAAGAGAGAGTTACCTAGGTAGGTTTCCAGAGGGAGAGACCTAGGAGAGAAGGGGGGTGGGAGGGATATACATGAGAGAGAGGGAGAGAGAGGGAGTGGGAGGGACATAGAGAGAGATGGATAGAGGGAGCGAGAGAGGGTGGTAGGGATTGATTGAATGAGAGGTATGTAGAAAGAGGGAGACGCTAGATAGAGACAATTAGAGAGGGTAGGAGGGAGGGAGGGAAGGATAGGTGATAAGTATATATATAGATAAATTTATAGGGGTTGAGGGTATAGGGTTGAGAGATTAGGGTGGAGGACCTATAGGGTTGATGGTTTCTAGGGTATTAGGGTTTAAGGTTTGAGGGTTGAGGGAATAGGTTAGATGGTAGAGGGTATTTGGTTGAGGGTATAGGGTAGAAGGTCTAAGGGTTTGGGGTTGAAGGGTTTAGGGTTAAGGGTTTAGGGCTAATGGTTTACTTGGTTGAGGGTAGAGGGTTTAGGGTTTAGGGTATAGGTTTGAGGGTATATGGTTGAAGTATTAGGTTAAAGGTCCAATGTAAGGGGTAGAGGGTATATGGGTAGAGGGTTTAGGGTTTAAGGTTTGAGGGTTGAGGGATTAAGGGTTGAGGGTTGAGAATTGAGGGTTGAGGTTTTAATCTATAGTGTAGATGGTAGAGGGTAGAGGGTAGAGGGTAGAGGGTTTAAGGGTTGAGGGTTGAATATTAAGGGTTTAATGTTGAGGGTTGAGGGTTGATGGTATAGGGTATAGGGTCAAGGGATTAGGGATTAGGGTTGAGGGTCCAATATATAGGGTAGAGGTTATAAGGGTTGAGATATTAAGGGTTGATGGTTTAGGGATTAGGGTAGAGAGTTTTCTTGGATTTAACGGTTGAGAGATTAAGGGTTGAGGTTTTAGGGATTAGGGTTGAGAGTATAGTTTAGAGGATTGACGGTAGAGGGTAGAGGTTTTAGGAGTTAGGGTTTAATGGTTTATAGTTGATGGATTAAGAGATTATAGAGTAGAGGTTATAGGGGTTGAGGGATTAAGGGTTAATAGGGTTGATGGATTAGGGTAGAGATTTTACTAAGTGGGTTTAAGGGATGGGGAAATAGGGTTGAGGGTAGAGGGTAGAGGATTGATGGTAGAGGGTAGAGGTTTTATGGGTTTGGATTTAAGGCTTTAGGGTTTAGAGTTGAGGGTATAGGGGTTGAGAGATTAGGGTTTAAGAGTTGAGGGTATAGGGGTTGAGGGATTAGGGTTGAAGGTTTGAGGATTGAGGGATAAGGGTTGAG
>CM021107.1:311248774-311284798 GCA_007115665.2 Sequoiadendron giganteum | reverse complement strand
CCCACTCTCTCTTTCTCTCTTCTCTCACTCTCTTTTCTCCCACTCTTCACTCCTCCTCCACCTCCCTCTTCCATCCCTCTTTCTCTCTCCCTCTCCCTCTTTCTCTCCCCCTCTCCCCCTCTCTCCCTCCCTATCTATATTCATCTCTACCACTATCTCTTTCTAACCCTCTCCCTCTCCCTCCCCCTCTCTCTAACTTTCTCCCTCTCTCTCTTTCTCTCCCACTCTTCCTCTCTCCCTATCCCTCCCTCTCTCACTCTCCCTCTCTCCCTCCCTTGCTCTCTCTCCCTATTTCTCTCCCTCTCCCTCTTTCTCTCCCACTCTCCCCCTCTCTCCATCCCTATTTATCTTCATCTCTCCTAATATCTCTTTCTAACCCTCTCCCTCCCTCCCCTCTCTCTCTCTCTCTCTCTCTCTCTCTCTCTCTCTCTCTCCCTCTCCTGCTCTCCTCCTCCCTCCCTAACTCTCCCTCCCTTGCTCCCTTCCTCTCTCTCCCTCTTTCTCTCCCACTCTCTCTTTCTTTCCCACTCTTCCTCTCTCCATCTCTTTCTAACCCTCTCCATCTCCCTCTATCTCTAACTCACCCTCTCTCTCACTCTCTCCCACTCTTCCTCTTTCCCTCTCCCTCCCTCTCTCCTCTCCTCCCTCCCTCCCTCCCTCTCCCTCTTTCTCCCCCACTATCTCCCACTCTCTCTTTCTCTCCCACTCTCTCCCTCTCTCCCTTCCTCCTCCCTCAACCTCCCTCCCTTCCTCCCTCCCTCTCTTTCCCTCTTAGACAAAGAGGGAGAAAAAAAAATATTAAGAAAACCATATTTCACATAATGTGTGCACATTCTGAAGAAGTAGAGATGCTACTATTTTAGGAAGAAATAATGTCAACGCGTTTTTTATTCCACTAAAAATGGTAAAAAAACTGAATATACCCATGATGTCAAGGCCCACAGTCTACATATTCTACTGGTTTTGCATGTGCTCTGACAAAAAGTAGCCTTTGATTATGTTGTGAAGTGTGCAAGAATTTTTTTCACATTCCATCACCTTTTCCATGATGTTTCTACCACCTTTGCATGAAATAGAAGAGTTTCCACATTGAAAGACATATAATATCAATTGAAGTTTGAATTCCATTGAAAACTGATATACAATTAAAGTTTGGAGAGGAACAAACTTTTGAACAAGTCAAATTTTTGTGGACTTTGAAGAAAGAAGAAGCTAAGCCTACATAATTGGGTTGAACTCCATTTGAAATTCCAATTTCCTAGGTATGTGAAGTCTTTACACATTTTCTTTCATTCTATTATGGCTTGCTTTCAATTTTGTTTGTCATTATAACCTTACATTGTCAATGCACATTTTAAACCTCCTAATGATTCCCATACATGTAAAATATATTAATGACCCTCTCACGACATGTAGATACCCAAAATTGAATCAAATTTTAAAATGAAAGCATATATTGTCAAGGTGCTCCTACACCACAAACTTATCAAACACTCATAATTACAATACAGTCACTATGATTTTAACTTACATGATATTTATCTTATTCCCCTTCAAACTCAGCTCCCCCAACGTATCTAACTATCTTTGTAACTTCTTAACTAACTTATCTCTTCACAATTTTGCCAAAAAATGCAATTTTTTGCAAATGTCCATGCTTCCATTTTGAGCCTATGCTGAAATCATGGCATGCCATGTTACCACTTTTCATTAAGGTATTCTATATTGAAAAAAATTATATCACATTTGTCTATGTTAGGTTAACTTTTTTATAGGATGATTGTAATTATTATTTAAATGAAGCCTTGAATAACATATATTTTTCAATTAACTTGAATGGATACATTTTTTAGGAACTAATATTTGTCTCATTACCATGATATAGATAAAATTATCCGCCATCCTGAAGAAAAAGACAAAAGGAAACTAACAAACGAAGAGAATGAAACCTTTAAATAAAATGAGAGAGTTTAGGTGGCGGCATATTGTGAAAAGAAGAAATTAGAAACAATTGATGAAAATAAGCCAATTGAAGAGGAACCTCAACTGTAAAAAAAGGAATGAGAGCTGGCAGCACACAAGGAATGAATGCGAAAGAATCATCGTAAGATAGATTCAGATACCATAGTTGGAGACACACCCTCTACGACAAGTGAATATGAAGGGACACCATTAAGCACGAGTGAATATGAAGGGACACCATCTAGCAGAAGTGAATATGGATGAACACCATCTAGTGCAAGTGAATATGGAGGGATGCCATCTACCTCGACCGAAGGTATGTTTCTTCTCCACCCTCGATCAAAGGTACACAATCTATCCCACGTCAAAAAAATATTGATGAAATTCCTAATGTTGAGATGTATGTACCTAGGAGAACACCACCTAGAATTTTGCATAGAAAGAAAAAGTATTTGATTAATTTTGATGATGAGATTTTGTAGCACATGGAAGTTAAGATTTCAACATGCACTTGTAGAAGATATGCTAATAAGATTTGACAACGATTATTTGAAAGGCTAAATGAGACCACAAGATGTCAACTATTTGTTGAAATAATGTGGGGTGTAAAGTATAGGAACATAATGAAGACTCTTGGATTGAGAACATCGAATGCATTGAGCGAAGACACTATTGTGAAGAATCTAATGGATGCTTATGAGAGTGTGAGTAATACCTCACACTCAAAGGATAGTAATGTCACCTGACATGTCATTACATCAACTTTGGTAAGCTGTTGAATAAAGAGATCTTGTCTCATTAAATAGATGAGTGAACACATGGGAATTAGTAGAAAAACTCTAACAAGATCCATTCAAAGGTGGCAAAGAATTGAGGGAAAGGATTCAAATGAATTATGGTAATTCTCGGGGAGACTGTCATGAAAAGATAGAGAAGTTGTCAAAGTCTTGAGAACAATAATTGAAGATTATTGGAAGAATAACACAAAGCCATCTCTGAATCAAAGAGATGTGTTAAGAAGGAGAATCAGTAGTTTGAATCATGAGCCACATCCAAAGCATTTTTTGGATATGACTCAAACCCAAAATTTTTGAAAGTTTGAAAATGATTATCCTCAAATTAGTATTTCTCAGATATTTTTTGAAATACTTAAACCTTTTTATTTCAAGATAAATCACACACACACTACTTGTTGTTGTAGACTATATATTGAATTTTCTAACCATTATGATGTTTATTGCTCTATATGTGTAGATTTGCATACTAACGATGTTTTGTAGGATTTTGGTATAGAAGCCCCACCAAAATATTCAAGAGATTTAATATCAAAAAAATTATGTGAAATAGAGTATGGCTAGATATTCTACAGGTCAACATGCTTGGATGGTTCATGTGAGCATTGTGCTAGCTTCTAGCATATTTCATTATGTCAACATATGGAAAGAACAGATGAGGTGGGACAAAAACTAGTAGAGTTCGGGAAGTAAAAAAATGTGGCATATGCTACGAAAGATGGGTCTCAAGCAAAAAGGTGTGATTTGGTTATTGAGAAGATTTCGATGTACCAGTTTATACTATTTAAGTATGCAATGCATACCCATAGAGCCCGATGGTTGGACACACAATTCAATCTATGCAAGGGCACCTTTCCAGTTGGAAGCATAGTATCAGTGGTTGACTTTGTGAAGAACTACACTCTACAACCACAACATGAAGTGCATTCATAGTATTACAACTACACATAGGTTTCGATATTTGTGCACATAATATTAATTCATGCATCTGATAGTACAAATGACCAAAGGAAGGTATTGAGGGAGTACCACTTTTACATTAGTGATGATCGCACACATTCTCTGGAGTTTGTGCAAGGTTTCTTCCATATGTTCTATAGTGGTTTGGCTCAGAGGGGCATAAAATATGACCAACATGTAATATGGTCTGATAATTGTGCAACACAATTCAAGAACTCATGCATGTTCTATTGGTTGTGTAGGATGCATCTAATTACAGGTGTTCAACATATGTGGAACTTTTTTGAGGCCGAACATGGAAAGGGGGAGCATGATTGTGCAGGAGCATGCACGAAAAGAGAATTAGCATGAGAAGAGTTAAAGTATAAGGACAGTGCAAAGTTGATAGATGCAAAATCAATCTTCAAGTGGTGTAATTCTTTGATGGGTCCAAGTAATGAAGGTACATCTTCAGTTTGTACAATTTTTTGGTTGATGGATGCTACTAACATTGCACCATATGAGGACTATCGTACACTAACAAGATCGAGTGAGGTACACTCTTTCCTTAGCTCAAATGCAGGTTCATGGAGTATCGATACATGAAATATGGGATCCTTTTGTTCTTCATGTACAATGCAAGCTTGGAATGATTGTATGTCAGGGGAGTGGGTTGACATATGGTTGACAAGTTATCTTAGCCCACTTCACACGTATCACCCTCCGACAGCATTCGAACTGACATAGATGGAATCATCGGTCAACTTTGACCACGTATCAGATCTAGTTCAACCAAGTGATATATCTACTTTCTTAGTTGTTGAAATTCCATATGATTATCTTACTTTGAATTGTAGACACTAAAAATTGGTCTAGGCCTATGAGTACACATTCGACATAATTTTCTATTATTCATGGTCATGATTAAATAATGTTAATTATTTAATTACCCTTTCTAACACATATTTCCTCTATTAATTAAATACCCCTTTTTAATTTATTCATTAATAACATTTATTCAACTTGATTAATTAAATAAATCATAATTATTTAATTATGTCGGTAACTAATTAATTCTTCCTTATCAATTAAATACTTTATTATTTAATTACCCACCCCCTTTATCATACTTCAATTATAATTAAATATCTTTATTTAATTATTCAATTTAACCCCCTTTATCTATAATTAAATATTTATTATTTAATTATTCATATTATCCTTTTCAATAGTCAAATTAAATAAATGATCTTTATTTATTTAATTAAATCTTTCATTTTTTGAATGTTGAATTAAATTAACATTAAATTCATAATTAATTATTTATGTCACATTCTTCTATCAATCAGTTGACTAATCATTCACTCACCTTCTGACTGAAGATCTATTTTTAGTTCTCCAGTTATCTCTGGATTCAACATCTAATTATCTCTACAAGAGGACTCTCTGTCACAACTAGTCAGTTAACTAGTTCCAACTCATATGCATGGTGTGTTTATTAATTAAATATCTTTATTTAATTAATTAACTCATTTTTGCATTCGAATGCATTATTCTCCAACTTCTAACCTTGTATTTGACATTCAAAGTCTATTTCTTCTATTTTCAAAGACTCTTAACTGAAGATTAAAATATTGAACTTGTCTTCTAACTCACATTCTAACTTAATCTTTATCCTGTAGTCTTTTCTGACTCATCTTCTAACTCACGTTCTATCTAAGACAGAACTCACATTGTATGGCATTCATCAATCTCATTCATCAATCTCTCTTTCAATCTAAGATGATTGTTTGAAAACCAAAAATCTATAAAATGGCATGTCATTATCATTATCATTATCATTATTCCTCCTCCCGAAATCATACACTTTTGAGAAGAAACCTATCTTCGATATTTTTCTTAGACATTCGATGAAGTTATGCTTGCATTCAAACACAGAAATCTGAGGGAAAGAATACTGACAAGGAAAAATGGAGAAGAGAAGTCAAGATAATTCGAAGGAGTGAAAACATTTTCAATGAGAGCTTTCCATTAATTTAATTAGTTTATTATGTTTATTTCCTCATTCTTTTTTGTTTGATTTAGATTAATATTGGTTAGATTAAGATCAACATTTTTTATTCTAGTTTGCAGATATCTTAACCCAGATTTTATTCTATGTTACATTTGGTGAACCTACAAGACATTTTCTACATCGACATGGAAGCACTGATATCTTTTGAAGAACAATCATAATCTGATGTTTCAAAAAATCAAACCAAAGATTTTAATCAAAAATATATCCAACATGTTAATGAAGCTACAACATCTTATCAGATAGGATCATCTATATTTGGCAAAGCAGGATTTCTTGCAGAAGAGAAGATTCCAAGTAATAGTGTCTACATACACAATGATGGGCTAACATCTTGTTTTCAAAACAAAAAATAACCCATTGTAAATAGAATCTGTCAAAACATGTAGTATCAAGGAAAAGAACTAGGCCTACACAAGCAAGGAATTTGAGAACCAGTACAACTTCAAGAAAATCCTACACATCAAGGTCTTGGTTATTCATTAGTCAGAGAATCTAATGATGTTAGTGGTACCTCCTCGATATTGGGGGAAACTTTATCTGATATAAACATCAAAATGGGGGCTATGAGTAGTTCTTACCATAAGATTTCTACGAACACTCCTTCCATCCACACCATAAACCGTCATTCCAACATGAATAAACCTTCCATTTCAAACAGACAAAAAGAAAAAAATTATTACAAATCCAAAGTTCAAAATCAAATTTCAAAGACCATCAAAGTAATCAAAAATCTGAGTGGACAAATGAAGTTAAAATGGATCCCAAAGAAAAATGGATCAAGCAAAGAAAATATTTCAAATCCAAAGGTCAATCAAAATGTGGAGCCACAAGGAAAGAGGACTCCCACATATAATAAATGTCCACCTCCTTCACAATGGTCATCAAGGAAGGCATATAAAAGTGTTGGTTCCAAACGCTATCCCAATCAAAATTCCAAACTCCACCATCCAACATCCCAAGTTTGGAAAATAAAAAGTGATTCATCTAAACTTCTTAACAATCCTCCCACATCTACCATCATCCGTCATAATCCAACATCTCATCTAAAGTCCAAAAATCCCATGTCACAAATCCATCGCATCTTGGCAGCAACTCTTTATTGTAAGGACTCTAATGGCACTTTATCGCGATGTGTTTGTTTTGATAAGGCTAACTCTAGTATCAAAAAGGGTCACAATGACATCGATCAGTTATATGCAAGTGTTATGATCCTAACAAGATAAATAATTCATAAAGGTCATTATTGGCATATCATGGCACCAGTCTTTACATCAGAACCATAAATGGATTCAACTCAGTCAGTGATCATGTAAAGTATCGAGGCAATCCATACAATACAAAAAAATGAATTGAAATAACAAAAAAATTGTTACCTTATGAAAACCTGGCAAATAGGCATCTTGGTACAACCAAAAAATTTGGAAAATAGTAAAGAGAAAATTTTTGTCCAATAGTGAAAACCATTCTTATGGCGCTTTGGATAAGTACCATGATGAAAACCTGGTAAATAGGCATCATGTGTAAGAACAATTATCTGTGTGGATCTTTACACTTGGGGGCAAGTTGTCTCATCTCCCATAACCTTCGAATGACATTTTTTATTAAATTTCCATCTATCCATTTAAGCCCTATCATTCCCATCCATTTTCCCACCTACATTGATCTTGATAAGGACTGGGGTACGAACATAAATCATGCTTTGGGAAAATTTTTGACATGACTATCTTTTGGTCATACACTATCCATTAAACATCATGCCATTACCTTCATAGCTTCATTATCCCTATGCAACAATGTCCTTGGAGACCAAATGATAATTACCCCATCCATAATCCTCATGTCTCCTATATTTTACCAACACCACCCATCATCTTTTTATACATATCAGCTATCTTGGTTTCCCTTGTCAACCATCTAAGGATTTTAATCCAACATCCTTCCATCATCTCATATAGTCCTATCCAAGTCATTCCAAAATGCAACAATATGGAAACCTGATGCATCATCCAAAACATTCCTTGACTTTGACCTTGGCCCTGCTATAGACTTTTATCCTTTTGTCATATCATTGGCATCTTCATGTTGTTTCAGGATGTGTCCTTCCCACGTCAAACAACGTCGTTGTCATCATCACCTGTCAATTGGTATTCGACTTGGCTATTAGAAAAATCATTCTTGTTCTTGGATTCATGTGCGTCGGCATCATTCACATGCATTCATAAAAAAATCAAAAAAGTCATAAAAAAAATTGAAAAATGTCCTCAAAAATCCAAGAACATTAGAAAACATCCAAATCGGAAAAAAAAAAAACAGTCAGAAAATCCCAAAAAAAGAGTCAAGTCAATCATGTCAAGTTGGTCATGTTAAGTCAGTCATAGACATAGTCGAACTACATTGCCTCTGCGACTGGGACGTAGGTAAGGACATCAATCAATGCACCCCTGAGGCATTAGGTCTATTAGTCTAGGTTTGTCATGTATCACACATTAAAATCATGACTCTTTGTACATTCAAAGTCATTGGTCATGTCGAACTACGAGGTCTTTCCGTGTACAACGTAGGCAAGACTAATCAATTGATGAGCTCTCGAGACCACACTGGGTCAGTCCAATAGGGTTCATTCACAATCACTATCACACAAGTTGTATATCATAGTTTAGGGTGTCATCTCATGTCATACACTATACATTTACACACTTTTATCAGTCAAGGAATCAAAACAAGTCATGCATTAACAAGGTGAAACATCTCAAACTGTCATCAAATCAATATCAAACACATTGTCAAAGTGATCAACCTATGTCTTAGCAAGATATGTCCTTCTTGTCAACAGACGTCATCAAATTCTCATAGTCTCATGTAGCTTATCACTTCAACATCATCAGACTCCAACGTCTTATACGACACGTGTCTTTCTGAAACCACACTTTGTCATGCCTTATATAGAAGTCACCAAGTTGAAACCAGACTCAATGTCTTATGCGGTATGTGTCATTCTCTCACATTATGCTATGTCAAACATCAAACAATCAAACAATCCCACAAGATCAAGCTTTGGCGAATACATTTATTTGGCTTTATGAATTTATATCTTATTTTATCTTATCTTTTTATCGATTTGTGAATTATTCTGGTTACTAGCTTTCTCAAGGATGTCCCTTGAAGGATTTAGAGAAGCAAGGATGCCTCGAGACTCTTTTTCTTTGTTTGTTGTCTATCAAATGTCTTTTTAACATTGGTTTTTGAGTCATGTTACTAGTTTCCTCAAGGATTTCCTATCAAGGATTTAGAGGAGCAATGATGTCTCATGACCCATATTTTATTTGTCTATTGTCTGTGGTTTGTCTCGACAACACGACTGGGGCATCTTGTCCTTAGTCTGAGTTAAGACACTCCTTGTCTATGACTGGCTATTTTTCATAGATGAATGACTTTTTACACTATGATCTATCTCATATCATAGTGTGTACTATCCATTTGTGTCATGTCCTGCCCAATGATGATAACAAGCAAGCATAGCGTATTTGGCAATATATCAGAGATCATATTGTTTTCTCAATCAATCATACTTAATTATTTCTTACTAAAATTTTTAGTTCATCTCATCCTAACATTTCTCTTCTTCAAACATAATGATAAAGTCATCACACAATAAAAACATTAGATCATTTGCATTTACATACATTCCATAAGAATTCCACATAGTTGTATTGTATTTCACACATATCGATAGTAACATACATCTTCATTACATACATCCGAAATCGTGACATAATAGGCATTGCATCATCATAGCATAAATAATGTAAACATTGCATGTACATATCACCATCACATGTAAATAAGCATCATATAGATCATTGCATCCATTATCATAGGTAAATTAAGACATCCATAACATTATAAAATGCATAACTCATAACAAATAGAAACATTCATTCATAACACATGTGTATACATCATCTAGGAAACATAATCATGTAGAATTAATGCATCATCCATAAAAATAGAACTGCATATCATATAGAAGCTGCCAAAATCATATATATATCGCTCAAAAATAGTGTGTCACAGTACAATGTTTGAATGTATCCATAAATAAAACATGAGCTCATAGGCTCTCTGATCAAAATACAAATGTATACATGAATATATCATTGTCATCGTGTCCCACAACCACTATTGTCACATGGTGAAGGTGGTGGAAATAGCCTCGAAGGTGATCTCTGTGAGGTGGAAGGCCTCTCATATGGACCTGCCCTCAATGGTCCTACCACCCCCTCAGTACTCTATGTCCTCTGACTCCTACTTTGTGACCTCTGACTCTGCACCTCTTGAAAGCTAGGAGCCCATCTCTCTGTTGGAACCACTGTCTCATATAAGTCCCTATAATAGGTGGCTCTCTCAACCGATCAGACTAACTCTCATACCATTCCATCAGATGAGGACCCACTGCAAAGGCGTCTAACCTCTATCAACTGCTGCTCTATCTCATGTCTCCGAGCTATAGCCTAATCTCTCTCCATAAGAGCACTGACCCTCTCGGGGAATGCACTATCTCTCTCTAATCTCATAGCATCAAACTATGCTATCATGAGTCTGAGTCTCTCCTCCAAAGCCTCCCTATCACCATCCCTAGGAGCATCCTCCTCCCGTCTCCCCTCTACAATCCGATCTCTAAGCTCTCTCTCCTGCTCCTCCATCAGTGCATCCTCCTCAACATCATCCTCAACATCATCCTCCACATCATCCTCCCCATATCCTGCTAAAATACCCGGAGGGTCTATAGCCATATCCACATCTATATCCTCTACAACATCCTCTACTCCAATGTCCACCTCTGCATGCTCCTCTACCACTACCTCCTCTGTAGCATGATCACCCCCAGCCTGTACATCCCCTCCACCTCCGATGTCCTACATCGGTACATCCTCTACTACTACCTCATGGATAGGTGATAGTGCACCTACTCAACCCCCTCTACCATCACCATATCTCCCTCCAACTCTCTCGACTCTAGCACCTCCACATCTCCATCATCCTCTAGGTCTTGTACCTCCTCTCTCAATAGGTGTTGGCTAATCCAGATCTATATAAGGAATAGGCCGATACCCTATCCACCATGCGTCATATTTAGCTATCATCCCTGGGTCTATTGCTCCATCTCTCCACCCCCCTACTATACTAGTTGTAATGCCTATATCTCTGCCTCTGTAGTAGCGATAGGAATCATAGGCCCCTAATATGGAACCTCTTTAGATGAATGATAAAACTCTGCTCTACTCTGAGGCTCATCCTGAACCTCACTGAACTGTCTCAGAACTCTATCTCGAAAGTGTCACTCAATGAAATGTACACTATAAACAGTCCTCCCAATAAGATACTGTGTCTATCTATAGAATACCAAATGTACCTCCTCATCCGCCCACTCCCCACAATCCATGTAAAGCCTCCATGTGAACTGATCAATAATATTTAATGCATGTCTCCAATACCCTATGTCTCCCACATGTGTCTAAGTAATGTGTCTTGTATATCAAAACACATATAGGAATCTCGTCCATTGCTCTACTATAACTAGAGGATGAAACACAACTATCCTCTCCCAACCCCACACCATCAACAAAGTGGTCTCACAGCTCAATGACTATGCATCTCTATAAGCAATGTCATGTAGATGAAAGTATAACATCCCAAGTAGACATGGACCCCATGCATACCTAGTCTTGCTCTCTAACATACCAACCAGCATAGCACCCCATCCCACTGGAAATCCATGACTACATCTGTTTGGAAGAACTATCCCCCCAATCAATCCAATCATATCTATCTTCTAACATTGGCCATCTGATCTCATAGTGCTCAATGTTATGCCTACTGATATCATCTACCTAATAGAACCTCGCCAGCTCGGTCAATCCGTGCTAGATATCATACACAACCCACTCTCCTCTAATAGGCAGTCTCAAGATCCTGTACACATCCTCCAATTGGATAGTGGCCTCCCTAGTCAAAAAATGAAAGGATGATGTCTCAGAATTCCATCGCTTGCGTAATGTCCTCAACATCCCCCTGTTCGCCTGAATAATGGGCATCGACAAACAGTGACATAGACCTAGTCTCCATAATAGCCGAATCTCTGCACTCGTCAAACGATCTCTAAGATAAAATGTGGCTGGATGTGACTTCTGCATATATATAGGATCTAAAATAACCTGCATTTTAAACATGATATCAAGAATTTTCAAGTTTTTCTTTAAAAAAAAAAATCAAAAATTTTACCAGTCATATGCGGCTCACTTTAACAGATATAGTGCATTTTTTCAAATGTGTTGCACAAAGCCTCACTTGTAGTGCATATTACATATGCGTCACATATTTTCCACATTCCCTTTCAACCTACTGCACATATGGTGCATTTTTCACAAATGCGATGCATTTTCATCAACCTACCCAACTACTACATATGCATTTCACTACTACATATGCGGTTCCCTACACCACATGCATCTAATCCTAATGTAGATGCATTGCATACATACATATGTGGTCATTCCCTAAAATACCTAACCTAACCTAAGTGTGTTTTCGCACATGCGTCGTTTCACAGTCAAATGCGGTGAATACGACGGCATATGCGTCATTCATGATGCACCGCATTTGCTTATTGACTTTTCAACGCCTAAATCTATGTGCAAAAATTATTCTCGAGCATTTTTTTTGGGTACATACTAGTGGTCCTACATCAATTGGCCTCCTGAATGTCTGGATCTGATATCCACGATGCGCAACATAGGGAATGGGTGCCATTTTCATCATCTATTCAGAAAAAATATCCTCTTTTTCTAACTCCTTCGAGTGCAAATTGATGAGGGTGCAACCCGAGACACAGAAAATCACACAAAAAAACTAACGAATCTTATTATTTTCAAAGTATGAAATTCCTACATGCAGAGGATCTCCAATCCTCGAGTTTTGCAATACATGCAAATTACAGAAAGAAACTATAGAAATTCCCATATTTGTAGCATGCGATCTTCTTTCCCCCAAAAACTACCTAAAAGAAACAATAACTCGCCCATAAATAGCCCGTTTCTTTGTTTGGAGCCAAAAACGGGATTCAAATTATGCACCAACTTTCGGAAGCTCTAACTCAAGATCTAACCATCAGATCTTCAATGATAATACCTTTTCGGAAAGCTCTCGCGAAGATCTCTTGACGGAAAGTGGGGCCTAAAGGCTAACCACTTTCGTATTCCACCAATTTTTCAGGCCCATCCGGAGCCTCTAAGTACCTCAAAATTAGCTCCGAAGATTTCATAAGGCAAAAAGCAGAAATTGAAACTTGAATAACTTTTGAACCGAAAATGCTCTTGATCTGATTCTTTCACCAAAGTTTTTATTATTATGTCCTGAAGCTTCCCTTAAATTTTTGTCTCCTCATGCCTTCAAATTCATACCTGCTAAAAATAGCAGTCGAGCAGAAAAAGCAGAAAAGCAGTTCTGAAAGTTGGGAATTCTTCTTCGACGAAAAGGGTATCCAAAAATGCAAAAACATCTACAAAAAAATCTAAATGAAAGTAAATATATTTTTGGGTGATGTAGGATTGCCCTTACACCACTGGATGCTCCTGCATCACAAATGAATTAGGTTTAGACCTAATTCCCATTTATAGGTAGGGTTTGAATTGTCTTTCTTTAGACCTAGTCTATTGGCCACTTAACCTTTCAACTTCAAATGACGCGTACTCATCTGTTTCATCTCTAAATTCAATTCCGTCAACTCCATAGCATTTATGAATATCAAATTGACTTATTGGGAATATTTCCTGATTTTTTTTTAAATTTCAAAAATTTGTCAATTTTCCCAAGGAGGCATACCCTAACCTGTTTTATGTTGGGGCATGATCGGGGCATATTTTTCTTTGACACAACACTGTATCGACATTTTATCAGAGAGGGGCAAACTTTAGACACTGAAAATTGGTCTAGGCCTATGAGTACACATTTGACATAATTTTTTATTATCCATGGTCATGATTAAATAATGTTGATTATTTAATTACCCTTTCTAACACATATTTCCTCTATTAGTTAAATACCTCTTTTTAATTAATTCATTAACAACATTTATTCAACTTGATTAATTAGGGGTTGGGGCCCTAGCTCAGTTGGCTAAATCTTTCCTGTTGCAAGACGTTGGTCACGAGGTCTAGTCTCCCCACCCCTCGTGGTACCAGAGGGCATGACGCACCAGCACCCCCGATCACGTTAAAAAGTTTACCAGGCGCACTGTAGTTTATAGGCAGTCGTGCTACCTGATTCTTATAATCTAATAAAAAAAAAAAAAACTTGATTAATTAAATAAATCATAATTATTTAATTATGTTGCTAACTAATTAATTCTTCCTTATCAATTAAATAATTTATTATTTAATTACCCACCCCCTTTATCATACTTCAACTATAATTAAATATCTTTATTTAATTATTGAATTTAATCCCCTTTATCTATAATTAAATATTTATTATTTAATTATTCATATTATCCTTTCCAACAATCAAATTAAATATAAATGTGTGTACAAGCTATTCTGCTCCCGCTCGCACTCCCGCTCGTTTGAAGTTTTGAATTTTTGCTCACATGGTGGACTCTGGCGTGGGGGTACCCAAGGGTCCCCTGCCACCCCCCGACCCGTGCTCTCCTCCTTTGAGGATGTGTCTAGTGGGTACCCCCTCTATGGGATCTGTGCTTTCCCCTGTGGGCATTTTGTGGTATGTGGTGGCTCTGGGTGTCTCCTTTGTGCCGGCGGTTGAGCTTCCTCTAGCTGCCGGTTGGAAGAATGTTCTAAATAGTGGGAATCTGGCCTCCTCGTTTTTGGCCCCCCTTGAGCTGGTCACATTTTCTGATGCTGTGTTTGAAATTCCTGACATGGTTAGTGACAAAATCCTTTCGTCCATGGAGAATGCGGTGGTGGGGAGATTCCTCTCCTATCTTCCTATGGTGGATATGGTTAGAAAGTGGGTGGCCATGAAATGGAGACTTAAGGGTAGTGTGGAGGTCCGCGCAATGGCCGACGTTCTCTTCCTTTTTCATTTTGCTGCTGTTGAGGACTTGGTGCATACACTGTCGTCGGGCCCGTGGGTTTATGGGAAGCATAGCCTAGGTTTGATCCTGCTAGAGACCTTAACATGTCAGCTCCTATTTGGGTGCGGCTACTGGGCTTACCTCTTGAGTTTTGGGATGAAGCCATATTCAAGGCTATTGATGATTCATTGGGTCAGTTTGTTACTTCGGATGTTGTCACTAAGTCTAAATCAAGGTTAGTCTTTGCTAGATTATATGTCAATATTTGCATAGATAAAGTTCTTCCTAACTCTATCAAGCTTTTCTCCAAGTTAGGAAACTGGGTTCAACCTGTTTGTTATGAAACCGATGTGGTTTATTGCCAAAGGTGTGCCAAAGCTAGACACCTTATCATTGATTGTAAATCATCAGTTAGTAGGGAGGTTATGGATGTGTCTGAACCCAAGATTTCGTTTGTTCCCAAGTCTCTGATGGGGGATGCCTCGAGGCCTTCGGGTGGTTCAGAGATTGTCCCCCTGGATTTGGTTCGGTCTCCTATGCTTTCTCCGCATTCGCTTTCACCTGGTGTTCCTCACCCTATCTCAAACCCTACTAACTCTTTGGTGTTGGAAACCGCCACTCGAGAGGTCTCATTGCCTCAGGATCCTAGTTCCTTGACTATCGTTACTTTGGCTGAGGGGGCTTCTGAGGAGGGCTTTGGCCCTGGTTCTTTAGCTGTTGATCTGCTACATTTTACTCTGGGGACCTATGGCGATTCGGTTGAAGAGGATGAAATTTGGGAGGAAGAGTGTTCTGATTTGGTTGAAGAATCTACTGAAAACTTGGAATGTTTAAAGTTGGAGAAAGTTGAAGAGGGAGGGATCTGGACCATGCCTAAGAAGAAGGGTAGGAAGAAGAAGGCTGATGTGGGAGGAGATTCCAAGCCGAGGAGACCCTCGCAGAGATCCACTAGAACACGTGAAATGAAAAATGAGATTTCCCTGGAGATAGAGGACATTAGAAGTGTCCTCAAAAAAAGGTCAGAGATGAGGATTATGTCTTGGAATATTCAGGGTCTTAATAATTTCGCACAAACAACGTGCCTTGAAGAACTATATTGTGGAGCATAAGATTGATGTTTGTCTTCTGCAAGAAACTAAGATGCTGAAGAGTAATTTTGAAAAGGTTGTTAGCATTATTTGGCCTAATGCTTTTGTTATTCACAATGATGCTGAGGGAGCTTTGGGGGGGTTGGCTGTGCTTTGGAATCCTTCTGGGTTTCAAGGTCAGGAATTATTTCATTGTAAAAATAGCATTGGGGTTTTGCTCTTTGTAAATGGAGAATTTTGGTCTATAATTAATATTTATGCTCCCAATCAGAGGAACTCGAGGAACTTCCTTTGGAGAAATATGGTGTCTCAAATTAATAGGAATAAGGGAGGTCAGTGGCTTGTTGCTGGAGATTTCAACTCTCCCTTGATACCATCTGAGAAAAGTGGGGGCCTCCTAGATTACACTGACAACATGACTGATCTGGCAAACTTCATGTGTTCATCGGGGTTAATAGATATTGATCTTTGGGGACAGCGTTTTACTTGGTCTAATAGAAGGGTTGGTGCTGATATGATTTAGGTTAGGCTTGACCGTTTCCTCTGTTCTCCCCATTGGACCAATACCTTAGGAGCCAACCTAGTCACTCTTCCTAGGATGGTTTTTGACCATAACCCTCTCCTGCTAACCACTAATATTCATCCTTTTAGTGGGCCCTATCCCTTTTGTTTTGAAATAATGTGGAAATCTCATCCCGATTTCAAGCAGAAGATTGTTGAATGGTGGAATATTCCTGTCCAAGGGTCTCCTATGTTTAGGCTATGTTATAAACTCAAACATATTAAATTGATGGTTAAAGGTTGGAACAGGAATGTGTTTGGAGATGTTTTTCAAAGGAAAAAATAGCTTGAGGGGAGGTTAAGGATTTTGCAGAAGAATATGGATGAGGGAGATACCAGTCAACAGATTAATAATCAGGAAAAGGATGTCAGAATGGAATGGGAAAAAGTTCTAAAAAATGAAGAGGTATTCTGGAAGCAAAAATTGAGGATCCAATGGCTGAAGGAAGGAGATAGGAACACGTCTTTTTTTCATGTTTCTGTTGTCAAACATCGAAAAAGGAACCAAATTACTAAACTGATAAGTAACTCTGAGGAGGTGATTTTTGATCAAACTCTTATTAGGTCCTATGCAGTTAATTATTTCAAGGAGGCTCTCTCAACCCCTACAGGGGTGCCCAACCTGACACTGGATTGTTTGGTTCTACGACACCTCCCTGTGCCCATCTCTCTGGAGGATAACTTGGGCATTCTTAGGAGTGTTTCCATGGAAGAGGTTTGGTTGGATACTTTTAGCATGGGGGCATTCAAAGCTCCTAGTCTTGATGGGTTCCCTCCTATGTTCTTTCAAATTTTTTGGGATACTGTGGGCTGGGACCTTGTGCTCGCGGCTAGGGACTTCTTTCAATTTGGTAAGATCCTTAAACAAATGAATCACAACTTCATTGCCCTTATACCTAAGATCAGCAAGCCACTTTCAATGGCTGACTTTCAGCCTATTAGTCTATGTAACACCATATATAAGATCATTTCTAAGATTCTTGTTAACTGTCTCAAACCTCTACTTGATAAAATAATTAGCCATGCTCAAAAGGGGTTTGTCCCGGGTTAGCATATCCTTGATGCTGCTTTGACTACCCATGAACTATTCACTCAATGGATAGATGTAATAATGTAGGAATGGTGCTTAAACTTGATATATCCAAAGCCTATGACAAGGTTCTATGGGATTTCATTCTGAAGGTCCTAGCTAAGTTTGGCTTTAACAGTCGATTCATTGTGCTCATTATGGAGTGTGTTAGAACTGTTAAGTTCTCGGTCCTCATTAATGGATCTCCCTGCGGGTTTTTCTCTGTTGGTAGAGGGATTAGGCAGGGAGACCCTCTTTCCCCCTACCTCTTTATTATGGTTGCCGATGTGCTTAGTAGGAATTTTACTAGTCTTTTTTCAGAGGGCTCTATATCTGGTGTTAGAGTAGCTACCTCACTTTTCCCAATTATTGTGCAGCAATTTGTGGATGATACTTTTCTTTTTGGGAAGGCCTCTGTTGAAGCCAGGAAATGGAAAGCTTTCCTTAACAACTATGCCTCTTACTCCGGATAGTGCATCAACTACAAAAAGAGTATGATTTACTTCTTTAACTACCCTCCTAATTTGGAAAACAGGGTGACTGTGATTCTCGGATGTGTCAGTGATTCTCTCCCATCGATGTATCTGGGGCTTCCACTTACGGTCAAGGAGGTTCAACAAGAGTTTTGGTACTCTATTTTGGAGAGGATTCAAAGGAAGTTGGTTGGGTGGAAGGGATCCTTACTTATTCATGCTGGCAAATTACAACTCCTTAGTGTGGCCATACAAGGTATCCCCACTTACTTTTTGGCTATCTTTAGAGTGCCCAAGTATATAGTGGAAAAGTTGGAAAGAATTCAAAGAAACTTTCTTTGGGCCAGTGCTGAGGAGAGAAAGAAGATTGCTCTAGTTAAATGGGAAAAGGTTAGTAGAGCTAAAATTTATGGGGGGCTCGGAATAAGGAAGATTGCTCCCTCTAACAGGGTGCTAATAGCCAAGGTTGGGTGGGATCATTTAAGGAACTCCAAGGATTGGTGCAAAATCCTGAATGCTAAGTACCTTCAAAACAGGCCTCTGATTGATTATCTTTTAGAACCCCACCCTCTTGGTTCTGTTATCTAGAGAAGTATTTGCAGCATTCAAAGCCTTCTAGAAAAAGGGATAAAATGAAAAATGAGGAATGAGATCAAAATTAAATTATGGGAAGATGCTTGGCTCTTAGATCTCCCTTTGGCTTGTTCTGAGTTTTGGGGGGTGATGATTGTTGCTCAAAGATTCTTTGGGATTTATATTAGTGACTATGTGTTTGGCCCTTCTAGTGCTAGGATTTGGAGAGAGCTATCCCTATGCTACCTCCACTCGTCGGATCTTAGTTGTCTTGCTAGATCTATTCAGGTGTTACTCTCCAATTTTAGATTTCCTTCCTATGATAGAGAGGATGAATTCTTTTGGGATTTGGATAAACAGGGGGACCCCTCGATTATATCCGCTTATAGACTATTGACTAATGATAGTACTATGGAGGAACACTGGAGGAGGGTTTGGAATAGGTGCATGATCCCTAGAATAATTTTTTTCTAGTGGACGGCCTGCTACAATAGGATTCTGACCGAGGACAATTTGAGAATTCGGAGATTGTGCTTTCCCAATAGATGTTTTCTCTGCAAAGTGGGGAAGGAAACTGTCAATCACCTCTTGCTACACTACCCATATGCTGCTAAAGTTTGGGGGATGGCTATTGAGAAACTTGAGATTCAATGGGTTATGAGCAAGGACCTCGTTTCATTTATTTTGGGATGGAATGGGACTTTTTTGCATCCTTTAGTCAGTGAAATTTGGAGGCAGACCCCCTCTATCATAGGTTGGTGTTTATGGAAGGAGAGGAATAACTGGGTTTTCAGGAATGTTGAGCAGAGCCCCAAGGAGGTGTTTGGGATTGGTGTTCAGCTCATAGAGGAGAATATCCTCCTCTTTGATGAAAAACTTCCGGAGTATGGGCCGAGGGACTTTGAAATAAAAATGGCTAAGGAATGGCACCAAGATTTAAATGCTAATGCTTTTGACAATGGGAAACTTTTAGCTAGGAGAAATACCAAATGGGAGCCTCCAGATTTTGGATGGTTTAAAATTAACTTTGATGGAGCTGCTAAAGGGAACCCAGGAAGGGCAAGTATAGGTGGGATTATAAGAGATTCTTTGGAAAATATGGTGGCAGGGTTTGCTGGTGGCATCAGGGTTCAATCGACTCTTGTTGTTGAGGCTCATGTGCTATTCATGGGACTCAAAATTGTTGTTTCTCTAGGGATTGTTAATCTCCATATTGAGGGAGACTCCAAGGTGGTGACGGATGCTGTGAAAAAGGATTGTTTCATTGGTTGGAACACCAAGGATATTTTGATGGATGTTAGCTTCCTTATGTCCAAATTAAGAGATTAAAAAGAGACTCATATTTATAGAGAAGGCAATAGTGTGGTGGATGCGTTGGCAAATCTTGGCTCGGGGTGGGTCTCAGCTAGATGTTGGAGAAAAAAGGAAAGACTGCTATCAAACATTCAAGTTTTGATAGAGTGGGAAAGGGCTTCCATGGTTAATAATGACTTGTAACTTTTGGATGACTAGGACTGATTGGGGGGCCCACTGGTTAATTTGGGTGTGTTGGTGGATAAATGCCAATATTGGTATGGAGGACAGGTGGAGGGCTATGGGTAAAGATGAGCGGGTGTGGAGTAGGGGAACAAGCACCCATGTGTTGATTTTTTGGGATTGAAGAATGGGAATAGCTTATAAAATAATGATGAGATGGCAGGGAGGAAACTTAATTGATGTGATCAAGCTTAGATTTGGTGACGTGATGCAGGTTATTTCAAAGGCTGTGATTTCTTCTCGGGTGTATGACAGTACTGTGAGTATAACGTTTTGGGGAATGGGGTTACTTGTTTTATCTCCTAATTACATTTGGAGAAGTGAGTGTGTTAATAATGATGGGAAAATATATGATGTCTTGGTGGTGTTCTAGTGGCTTCGCACTGGCTAATTTAGCTGGTGATTACTTTGGCTTTTTATGGCAGGTTACTAAATTTAGCTGGTTGGTTTATCGGTATGGGATGTCGTGCCTTTCCTACTTATCCGCCAACCTTTGCGTCCTCCACTGTTATCAAAAAATCATTAATTGTTGTCTTTTCTCTCTGCTGCATATTTCCCCTCCATGCATGTAAGTGGCTTGAGAGGATTAATATCCATAAGCCTTGTATTAAACATCCTTTTGTGATTTTTGTTTGCAACGTTTATCTCTGGTGCTTTTCGCATTTCTATGGGTTTCCTGAGCAAGACGACAGAATGGGTGGAGATCGTGTGTGGACGGAGCCAGATAGTTGCGATGAGTTATGTAACTACCCTCTGGTCTGGCACATTTGTGTGGAGGGAGGAATTTCCCCGCTTATGGAGCATCTGGTCGGCCATAATCCTATTCTTTTGGGTCAATTTTCTAGTTCTTGGAAGGATAGAAGGGTTTATGTTGGGGGGATTTCATTTGAAGTTAGTGAGGATGTCATTGTGCAAGCTACGGGCTTGAGGTGTGAGGGGAAAAAATATCCTAAACACACCAAAAAGCCAGACCATGAAAGCCTCAAGGCGTTCTTCAGAGGAGAGGAGACTCTAGTTAGGAATCAGGTGGGGTTTGAAAGAGCTAAGCTCCCTAAGCTGTGGGACATGGTCTGCATGGCTCTGATGAAATATGTGATGCTGGAAGGTAGGTATAAAACTTGTTTCTTCTATCATTTCCCTCTGCTTAACCATCACAAACATAAAATGTTGCTTAGCTTTCTGTTTTTCCTTCTTATGGACCTGGAAAGCTCGGTGGACAAATGTAATGCGACGGCTTGTCATAACCCTTGTGATCCCTTGCCTCTCTCACTCCATTAGGGGCTTATCCTTCACCTGTACCACTTCCATCTTGATCTTTTCCTGCCTAAAGCCATCACTGTGCATGTTGAGAACATTGCACCCATCTCTTCGATTCATATCTCTCCAGCTGAGTCCAAGAGCCCTCCTCAGACTGATAATGTGGGGAGTGTCAAAACCAATTTGGCCACCAAAAAACTTAAGGATGGGTTAGGCATGGCTCATGCCAGTGTGACGGAAGGGCTCTGTGAGCTAAAGGCCACCCAGGTTGGCATGACAGATAATGTCACTAAGCTAAAAAAAGGTAAGGAGAAATGCGTGGAGGCTACAACTGCTAAGGATGGCAAGGGCAAGAATGTGATTGTGAAAGATTCTAGAGGGGATATGGCTGTGGGGATCACGGAGCTGACTGGTGGGGAAAGTGTTAGGAGGAGATCGGGGAGGCTTTCCAAGAATAGTAAAAAGAGATTAATTATTAAGGACTCAAAGGTGGAGCATTCTGACAACAAGGGTTATAAGGAGGATGATTCTGGTGATGAGATTGATGACATGGGGGAGAGACCCCTACCTACTCTGATGGACAACAAGATTTATGGCCACAATTATGACTCACACACTCCACTGGTGAATGAGCCTACTAGGATTAAGGAGACTAGGGATATTGGGGAAGATGTTAACATGGTGGTGAAGAGATTGAACACCCTGGACAAAAGATTTAGGGGCTTGACCCGCTTCACAATGAAACTGAGCCACTTTGTTACTAGTGCGTTGTCAAATGTCATAAAAGAGGAATTGGAGGGGAATAATAGCCGAGAAAATAAGGACTGGGTGGGCGATGAGGCGGTGGACCTCCTAATCAAGAACTTGGATGAGGCCAGTTAGCTGCTCCTGTTGCTGGTCTGTCGGCTATTTTTTGGCTGTTAGTGTGCTATCACTAGGTTGTCTCTAGTTTTTTATGTCAATGTTTTTTGTTTACGTTTAGTTCTTTTTTGGCCCTAGTGGCTCGTTGTGAGGGGTACAATGCCCCATAAATGCTGTTTAACTTTTCAAAAATAGTCAAATTAAATAAATGATCTTTATTTATTTAATTAAATCTTTCATTTTTTGAATGTTGAATTAAATTAACATTTAATTCATATTTAATTATTTATGTCACATTCTTCTATCAATCAATTGACTAATCATTCACTCACCTTCTGACTCAAGATCTATTTTTAGTTCTCCAATTATCTCCGGATTCAACATCTGATTATCTCTGCGAGAGGACTCTCTGTCACAACTATTCAGTTAACTAGTTCCAACTCATATGCATGGTGTGTTTATTAGTTAAATATATTTATTTAATTAATTAACTCATGTTTGCATTTGAATGCATTATTCTTCAACTTCTAACTTTGTATTTGACATTCAAATTATGTTTCTTCTATTTTCGAAGACTCTTAACTGAAGATTAAAATCTTGAACTTGTGTTCTAACTCACATTCTAACTTAATTGTTATCCTCCAGTCTTTTATAACTCGCATTCTATTTGAGACATAACTCACATTGCATGGTATTCATCAATCTTGTCTGTCGATCTCTCTTTCAATTTGAGCCGATCGTTTGAAAACCCAAAATCTATAAAATGGCCTGTCATTATCATTAATCCTCCTTCTGAAATCGTACACTTTTGAGAAGAAACCTATCTTCGATATTTTTCTTAGACATTCGATGAAGTTATGCTTGCATTCAAACATAGAAATATGAGGGCAAGAATAGTGAAAAGGCAAAATGGAGAAGAGCAATCAAGATAATTTGAAGGAGTGAACGCATATTCGGTGAGAGCTTTCCATTAATTTGTTTATTTTATTATGTTTATTTCCTCGTTCTTTTTTGTTTGATTTAGATTAATATTTATTATATTAAGATTAACATTGTTTATTCTAGTTTGCAGATATCTTAACCCATATTTTATTCTATGTTACACGAATTATATTCATAATGTTTACAAATTTCAAGATATTTTTTTCACATATCAATGCAGGGCATGTTTATGTAGTTATTGCATATGAAGACAATGAAGAGGGAACATACTATTATTTGTGTCTTTGTTTTGAGGCCAAAAATAAATTATAGGCCCCAATTATAGATGGAGAAAACATCGAATACCCTATAGGCTCAGTTGTGGTTACTGGAACATGGTTTAGAAGGTGCCCACATTCGAGTGTTAAACATTGGCTATTTCAGGACTTTGACATGCATCATAAGATTCTTCATTACTTGAACCTTGTCGTGGCATCCAATGTTTGTTTGACCAAATATGGGGGTAGATCTTTGAAGAAGACCTTGTGGAAGGTCCATGAGTTTGACCATGAGGCAATACTTGACACAAAAAAGAGTAAAGAAGACCCAGATGGTTCATTGGATTAATTTGTAAGTAAATGCACATTGGTTCTTATTAATTTATACTTGTATGCACATTAATTTGTTTGATGCCAATTCTATCATCTTCTTTTACTTTGTGTATTTTTAAGTAGCATACTAAAAAGTGATTGGTGTCCTCTTGCAGAAAAATGCAGATATATGAGCCATCCAAGAGAATGTTAGCCAAAAAAGATTGCAACATCCTTATTTTGATGATCTTGACAAATCTCAATATTGATTTTAATCCATTAGAAAAGTGTGTTCAAAGCTTGGTGAGGGAATTTCACGTTATTTATTTGAATTTAACCTTATCATGAGCATCTATGATGTAGATATTATAAGGGAATCTGAAATTTCAAATACTCTATTCATGAGAGGTGTTGTGTGCAATAGGTATGTTGGAATTCCTAGTGAAGATGTATGACTAAGAGTGACTAAGTTGTGATACCTGCATGCCTATTTGTAAGTGCCTTCCATCTATTTTTATTTCATTTCCATTTTGGATGTTCTTTCTTTTTCTCTTTTACTTTGCATACTTGTAAGTAAACTACTAAAAATTGATTGATCTCTCATTGCAGAAAATGTTGATTTATGAGTCATCAAAGAGAATCTTAGCCAAAAAACCAATGCAACATCCTTATTTTGATGATCTTGACAAATCTCAATTTTGATTTCAATCCATTATAAAAGAGCATGTGAAGCTTATCAAGGGAATCTAAAGTTACTCAATTAAAGTTAACCTTATAATGAGCACCTATGATGTAGACATTTAAAGAGAATCTTGAATATATGAGTGATATTGTAAAAGATCTGTGAGAATGATGTACCTAAGGCATTGTAATGAGATTTCTTTACATAATGAGATTTACTCAAATATTGTAATTTTGGAGTTCATATTTGGTGCAGTAGCACCTTGTTCTATAAATGCCTTCAATACGAAAATTTAAAAAAATTGAAGTTTGAAATGTAAAAAATGTGAGAATTTCATGTAAAGGTCATATGTAATGTATTCAAAGTCTCAAAGAGGTCATTAGGTGATTAGGGAAGTTATATAAAGCATATAAGGTCAAATTAGGATGTTTGAGGTGTGTGTGTTTATTTGTGCAAGGGAATTCAAGAAACAAAGGAGCATACCTTTAAACATTCAATAACCCCCTTAACTTTTTGAGGCAGAAATTATCATGTATCCAAACCCTGAGATCCTCAATTTGTCTCAGGACAAACTCACTCCACCATGCCAAACCAAAACCCTTATTTTATGCTAGTATAAGAGGGTTTATTGAAAGGAATGGCTCCACACATTACCAGAACATGCCACCACCTCATACCTTCTTAAAATCATCTACAAAAACTCAAAAGACAATCACCCAATCTCTGCATGCAATATTTTATCAAACTTGAGGGTGAAACCTCATTTTTCATGCCCTTTTCCATCAAAATCTACAAGGGCAGCATTAAAAACCCCATAAAAATCGATCCCTTAAGGGTCCAAAGTGCAAAATGGCTACAAACTTCAGCATACTATTACTTGGATATCAAGATTTCATTTGGCCTCTCTACAAAAACTTCTCTCGGTTTTGGCTATCTCAGAGTGCTTTTCCCATGGTGGCGAATTTTCACTTGATGGAAAAAGTGTCAAATTCAAGCAGTGCAAAGTTGCAAAGTGGTGCAAATTTTTCTCTACAACTTGTGTGACCAAACTAACTACTCCAACATGTCTGAATAGGTATGATTATGCTAGGCATGGTCTTGGTTCACACCGAAACACATGGAATCGCTCTGAGCTACATTCCACTAGATCAATCCCTTAAGGGTCCAAAGTGCAAAATGGTTGCAAACTTCAGCATGCTATTACTCAGATACTGTGATGCTTATAAACTTCTCATCTGATCCTCCAAGATCGAGTTGGGCCCCTCTACAAAAAAATCTCTCATTTTTGGCAATCTTGGAGTGTTTTTCCCATGGTGGTGGATTTTTCACTTGATGGAAAAAGCATCAAATGCAAACAGTACAAAGTTGCAAAGTGATGCAAATTTATCTTTCCAACTCATGTGACCAAACGACCTATTTCAACACATCTGAATAGGTATGTTTATGCTAGAAATAGTTCTCTTTTGCATCGAAACATGCAAAATCGCTTTGAGCTATGTTCCACCGGATCGATCCCTTAAGGGTCCAAAGTGCAAAATGGCTGCAAACTTTAGCATGCTATTACTCAAATACCATGGCACATAGAAAATTCTCATCTGATCGTACAGGATTTTGTTCGGGCCATCTACAAAAATATCTTTTAGTTTTTGCTATCTCAGAGTGGTTTTCTTGTGGCGGTGAATTTTCACTTGATGAAAAAAGTGTCAAATTCAAGTTGTTTAAAGTTACAAAGTGGTGCAACTTTATCTGTGCAACTTGTGTGACCAAAGTAACTACTCCAACATGTGTGAATAGGTATTTTTACACTATGCATGGTCCTCTTTCGCATCAAAACACATGGAATCGCTCTGAGCTATGTTCCACTAAATCTATCCCTTAAGGGTCCAAAGTGCAAAATGGCTACAAAATTCAGCATACTATTACTTGGATATCGTGATGCTTAGAAATTTCTCATCTAATTCTACAGGATTGCACTTGGAACCTCTACAAAAACCTCTCTCAGTTTTTGTTATCTCAAAGTGGTTTTCTCATTGCGGCAAATATTCACTTGATGGAAAAAGTGTCAAATTCAAGCAGTGCAAAGCTGCAAAGTGGTGCAACTTTTGCTTTGCAACTCTTGTGACCAAAATAACTAATCCAATGCATCTAAATAGTTATTTTTATTCTAGGAATGGTCTTGTTTTGCACTAAAACACGTGGAATCGCTTTGAGCTACGTTCCACCGGATCGATCCCTTAGGGGTCCAAAGTGCAAAATGGTTGCAAACTTCAACATGCTATTAATCGGATACCATGATGCTTAAAAACTTCTC
This sequence comes from Sequoiadendron giganteum, assembly GCA_007115665.2. Taxonomy (NCBI): domain Eukaryota; kingdom Viridiplantae; phylum Streptophyta; class Pinopsida; order Cupressales; family Cupressaceae; genus Sequoiadendron; species Sequoiadendron giganteum. The sequence goes on along the minus strand of CM021107.1, from coordinate 311,258,016 downwards.
ATCTAATCCTAAAATATTGTGTTGGGCCCATCTATAGAAAACTCTCTATTTCGGCTATCTTGGAGTGGTTTTCTCGTGGCGTCGAATTTTCACATAATGGAAAAAATATCAAATGCAAGTAGTGCAAAGTTGCAAAGTGGTGCAAATTTCACTCTGCAACTCGTGTGACCAAGTGAATAGTTCCAATGCATCCAAATAGGTATTTTTATGCTAGGCATGGTCCTCTTTCACACAAAAACACACAGAATCGCTTCAAGCAATGTTCCACCGGATTGATCCCTTAAGGGTCCAAAGCGCAAAATAGTTGCAAACATCAGCATGCTATTACTCAAATACCATGACACTTATAAAATTCTTGTCTAATTCTACAACATTAGGTTGGGCCTGGCTACAAAAACCTCTCTAGGTTTTGGCTATCTCGAAGTTGTTTTCCCGTGGTGGCAGATTTTCACTTGATAGAAAAATTGTCAAATTCAAGTTGTGCAATGTTGCAAAGTGGTGCAACTTTGGCTCTGCAACTCATGTGACCAAGAAGATTGTTCCAATGTGTCTAAATATGTATGTTTATGCTATGCATGGTCCTCTTTCTCACCGAAACAGGTGGAATCGCTCTGAGCTACGTTCCACCGGGTCGATCCCTTAAGGGTACAAAGTGCAAAATGGTTGCAAAATTCAGCATGCTATTACTCGGATACCATGATGCTTAGAAAATTATCATCTAATTCTAAAGGATCATGTTGGGCCCCTATACAAAAACCTCACTTAGTTTTGGCTATCTCAAATTGGTTTTCCCATGGCGATGGATTTTCACTTGATGGAAAAAGTGTCGAATTCAAGCTATGCAAAGTTGTAAAGTGGTGCAAATTTCAGTTTTCAATTTGTGTGACCAAACTAATTGCTCCAACAGATCCGAATAGGTAGGTTTAAGCTGGGCATGGTCCTCTTTCTCATCCAAACACATGGAATTGATCTTACTTGCGTTTAAACAACTTGATCCCTTATGATGGCATGCAAAACACTAGAAAATAGAAACATACAAACGACGGTTGAGAAGTTTGAGTATTCCACACAAAAAACGTATGATCATTGGTGCAAAGCACCTTGTTCCTCCATTTGATGAAGAAGCTCTAGTTCAGTGGTTTTAGTGATTATCTGATTGTGAATAGGTTGGTCAATAGGTTGTTGTGGGTATTTTGAGCATGCTTTGTCTTGAATAAGGTCAATTAAGACCATTCAGCATGTTTTAGGGCGAATTTTGGTTCTAGAAATAAAAAATATGAAAATTTCATTCTTGCACTAGAAGTTCTCTTTATAGCCTTTGAAGAAAAATTTGTGAATTTATATAAGATTGTGAAAGAATGGAGTTTTTTCGATGTAATAAGGCTATTTGTATAAAATTTGTGTGGGTTTAGAGGTCATTAGATGTACTCATTAGGTTGGAGGAGTCTAAAGTTGCAAATTTGTAAGTTACTTAAAGCAACAAATTTGAAATGCAATAGTTACTTGTTTTGAAAGTTGGGTTTTAGTTACTTGAAGGCATGGATCAGTTAGAGAAGGGTGTAAAACACTATGTAAAGACTTGAGAGGATCGAATGGAGGTTGTTGATGAACTTTTGGAGAAGATCTAATAAGAATTATTCACACTATTCTCTATTTTTTAGGTTTTTGATACAAACTTGTTGATCCTATAATTGGTACGACCCCCAACTTTTAGATAAAGAAAATATTGGAATATTTTTATGAATCATTTCATGGAATGCCAATTGTAAATGCATTTTTTTTCTTTTAGATAAAGTTGTTTAGTATCAATTAATTAATATTCAAGACAAATCATGAAGGAGAACAATGATCAATGCTAGGGCTAACCAATTAATAATTATACACGTGAATAATTCAAGCATGTACATGTCAATAAGGGAAGCACAAGTACTCAAAAACACGTAAGCCTCAAAAAGTATACACACAAATACATAGTATACACAAATTAATACAAAGTATATGCACAAATACAAGGTATATGCATGAAAACATGTAAGCCACAAAGTATACATTCAAATGCACAGATCACAAAGTATACACATATTTTGTAAGGTATACACTTGAAAACATGTAACTCATATCTATTGAACCATCAATTTAGAATGCAAATATGGACAGGCATCGATAAAAGATATTTGTATTAACCAAATATCAATGTAGTCATACATCAATAAATGTCGGTATAAGTATGAAATATATGTACAAAATAGCCATATAGGTTTACGAGAATCTCATATAGGCATACAAGGTCAAATATGTACAAAACTGTCATATAGGCATACAGCAAAGGGCTCTGGAATCAAAATTCATTGCTCTCCATGCCTTGGAAATAAATTATTTCCCTTTCCTTGTTGATCGAATGGCGATAGGTCTATCACTCATTTTTGTTGTGCTCAAGGAGTGCTCCTACTACTCCTCCTAGTGTTTAGTTCATGGTGAAGTTTTAACTATTACAATAAGAAGTAAAGACATGAATATATATAAATTACATTATAAAAAATGATAAATTTGAAAAAATAATCACTTACCGCCATCTCATGATCTTTCTCCATGGGGGAAATATTCTCATGCCCATGCTCAAGTGTGCTCAAGCCTTGTATAAACCATACAAATATAAATTAAACTACGTGAATCAATAATGGTTCGATTTTTCACTAACTAACATCTATAACAACAAATGTAAATTGAAATTTACTAATTTTCCTCATACCTCTCCTGTTAGAGCCATCAAGGATTGTATAGCATATGACACACCAATATCCATTGCCCTCATCACATTCGTAGGTGTTTCAACTTGCATCAGCTGAAAATAAAATAACAAATTATTCAATGTAATAAATGATGTGCATATAAACTACAAAAATCTATTGAGTACTTGATTCATTAGTTAAACTCTTTATTCTATTACCTCCATGTAAGTTTGAGTACCACCACCATTGGGAAGTGTTCCATCAAAACCTCCAATATTAGTGTGTTCAACATCCAAAATTGCATATTAAATTACCATTCATAAAACAATGCTATTAACATGCAATAAATTTATAATTGTTTACTAGTTACATGCCCCAGTGATAGGTGTACTACAGAAATAAGTTGGTGGGGGGCCGGTGTATCTAGTCTCAACACTATAACCCTGCAATTTTATTAAAATCATAAAAAATTTTATTAATCTTGCATTTCAAAATCAAAATTTAATAAATTAAATTCAATGAACATGCACTAACTTTTACTTGACTATCAATGCCATATGCCTCATGCAAAATTTCAGCTACCCTCTCCATCTCGATAGCTACAGATGGATCATGCGTACTAGTCTCCTAAGTTTCGGTGGGGTCATATGAACAAGTAGCCCTGCAAGATTGACACACATGTGTTCAATGACCACCACTCAAAGACTCCGTTGTGTTGGTGTTTTAAAATGCAACCCAGCTAGGCTTTCAAATTCTCTAAGAGGTAGCCAACCTCTATATCAAAAAACCACAAAGGCTAGTGGCCAACTTACAAGATTTAGTCAAAGACTGACATCTCCTACACTTCTGGCTCTGTAGGACTAAGGTGGGTAAACCTATAAAATGCCCAAAACTTAATTCACTCATACACCGACATTGCTTTATAAAGAAGATAATTCCCAATGAAAATACACTAAGGGAAGCATTGGCAACTTTAAACTTGGCTAAATTTGCAGTAACTCAACCCTCTCTCAACCATTGGAAATCAGGACATACAAAAAACTAAACAGTAAGGTAAAAAATGATTTTTCATTTACAAAATGTTTATGAGACGCACAAAACTAAAAAATAGATCAGTGCCAATTCTAGGCCATGGAGTCAAACACATAAAATGAAGTGCCCAGTAAACAAACTTACACCAGTGGATTTAAATTTCTAATGCTTTGCATCAACTATTAGTGTCTTGCACCAACAATACCTCTCTTATTATCAATCAAATTCTCCTTATCAAATCCCATCTGCGAACTTGAAATCACAATCACCTACTCAAATCATTTTAACCATTTCTTTGAAATAGAACAATGGACAAAAAAACAATCTCATGAAATTTGAGATGATAAACTCAAATACACTTCGTACTATTAAATTTATATGACTAAAAGAGTACAAATATGGAGAAAATCTCATGATATTCTAATGTGCAAACACCTTAATGATTTTATTTGCATAAAATGGTTGTATTTACACATGAATTCAAAAAATTATAGGTTACAGACTCAAAAAACAACTCAGAATTTACAATTCTCTATCTACCTAGCCCAAATACAAAAATTCAGAGCCCTTTACAAATGAGAAAATAAGACAAAATATAGAAGAAGAGAAGCAAGCAGGAGCAGCCCTAAATTTGATCTAGAAATTCCATCTGAAAGCTCCATTCTCATTGGTCAACAAACTGAAAAGACTATCTCATCTCCCTTCCACTGTAGTAACAAAATTATTCTCTCAAAACTACTCTTGCTCATCATTTCCTTGCAACTGAAAATCTGCCCATGTGGAGAATTTCATCATTCACCCAACTGCTGGAGAAAACCTCTTTTCCATGCAAAATTTTGTTTCAGCTCTCTTTACTTGTTGCACATTATATTAATCCAAATATTAAAGTTTCATAACTTTAATATTTATTCTTTTGACTTTATTTAAAATCCCCCAACAAAGAGAATGTTCCACATTTCCACACTTTATATATGTGTCCAGCACAAAATCTTTATGTATTAAATAAAGGACCCATCTTACAAATTCTCTCATGTCTTTAATTTTTCACTTTCAACCTATATTTAAAATTTTTTCCTGTGTGGAAATAAAAGTTCCAACTATTTTAATTGGAACAATTACTTCACTATGTTCCATTTTAACTTTCACCCAAATTATTTCACCTCAACAAAAAATATGTGGGAATACACTTTATATTTTGTATTTTAAAATGCCTTGGTTTTTATCTCTCCTTGGACCCACCTCCTTTATAAATAATAAAATACCCCTACATCATTAAATATTTCACACTTCAAATATTTCATTCTTTATATTTCACCTCCTCGGGCAATATTTTACCTTTAGATATTTAGCCATTTAAAAATTGCTATGGGCCCACCCTCATTTCATTCAAAAAATAGATAAATTTTGAAAAAAATAAAAAATGTGGCTCCAACCGTGCATTCTTGCACATCTCGTGACATTTCCCTGACATCACCAATACTCTTGCGATGCATGCGAGGTTTTCCCTAAATCATCTTTTGTTTGGTGTGTACCTGTGCTCTGCACTTGGCCACCATTCTCAAAATGCTCGAGCCTTTGTGCTTCCTTCTAGGCACGGGCCTCCTCTTGTCGATGGAATCACCATTGATCCTTTGTTTACAGTGCTTTAAATTTTCAAAATAACTTTTCAAATAGAATTTCCCCAAACAATTTTGACACATTTTCACTTGAGGCGTTGACTATCCTCCTGTGCTTTGATGGATGACCATTAACTGTTCCAAGTCATGCCCATTATCTGTGATGCCCCTTATGGTTTTGAATCACTTGGCGTGAGTTTCCCTCTAGGCCCGTGCCACTCTGATTCATCTTATTTGCATTAAAGTTTCAATGGAATTTTCAATAGTTCCATGCTATGCGTGACCTACAATTTCATTTTGCATCTTCTTGAAAGTTTCAAATGCCTTTCCAATATACATTTTGTGTGCCTAGTGTGGTGATGCCTCCATCCTCCATGCACAAATCTTCTCCCATTCTCTTGAATTTACAACCACTTAATTGAAGCGAATTTCACAAATATGCAAAGCATGTTGGGCCTCATGTGGGTCCGACTAAAAAAGATTTCATTTTGAAACGAATTTCACCTTGAAATGATCAAAGACAACTCTTGAGTCTATTTGAATTAAAATTATAAACTGGGTTGCCATTAAAATCTGCTTTCTGGCACATTTGGAAAATGGGCAAAACGGACCCAATGGGCTCTGGAATCATCCTAGGAAATCAGTAAAATAACCTCGTGAAGCAATGAGAACTTGCAGAAATGCGGACATTTGAACCGAGAATATATTGAAAAAGATGGCTCGGAAAAAAATGTCACGAGATGGAAAATATTAATCAACAAAGCTGATCAATCAAAATTTTCTGAAACAACAGTTGCTCTAAACCAATTAGAACTCATTCAACTGCCAATTTGTAAAAATAGTGAATCAACTCCTGGTGAGCTGCCATCAGACATAAAAGTTCATTAAGGTACCCTGAGCACGTGTACAAAAGGAATTTTCTTCAATCATCATTGGTCAAAATATATTGACGGTTGAAGTTAACCTTTCTGAAATGTTGTCAGGAATGCATATACAAAACTGAACAAACTGCATTCGGTTATGATCTATTAAAAATAGTAAATCAGCTCATGAGAATTTGAAAAATGACATGTCAGTTCATCTTGGTATGGAGAATGCAAAACAAAATTTGTTCTGATGTGACAGTCAACTGGCTGCAAAATTCAAGCTCAAATAGGAAGTTATTTCGCAAAATTGGCAATCTACAAACAACACAATAGTGTCAAAAATCCTCCAGCTTCACTTGTCAAAACTCTATCAAAGCTCATTGTGGGAAGCTGAAAATTGACGTTCATATTCAAATATGTCAATTGAATATGTTTACAAATGGGTTTTGTATGAAAATCATCTGGCTTCAAATTATGACCCTACGAAGTGGGTCATTCAGGTAGATTTGTAAGGTGCACTTTGAAAGTGCAAAAGCAAAATTTTGAAATGGGTATCTCAAATTTGCAAAATTTGAGAGTGCCATCAATGGATCCCACTGGGGATGTATGCCCCCTATGGGCATAGCAAGATTCCAGATCTCTGGAGAGTAGACCAAAAGTTGAGTCTGTTAGATGCCCACAAACTGTTCCTTCATTTAACCTTGTTTTTCAACTTCATCTGTTGACCTCAGGCCACCAAATGAAAAATGGGAATCAACATTTACCTCTGTCAAATATAATTCTATAGAAAGAGTTGACCCCCTTCAATCTATGCTTGCCTTTGTCATACCACAATAACATAGGTGACGTTCTTCTTACAAGTTGGAAAATATTGTGACCACTGAAATTCACCTGATTACAAACACTGCCACTGACATTTCTCACAATGTTTCTAAGCATACCACTGCCAATACAATCTATGTCATTCTTCATAGTATAATCAGTTACAAACTATAAGCTTTCATCATCACATGACACATGTGTGTTACATTCATCATATGTAATATGCTTAGATTGAAAATAATAATTCTTGTTATTCATCTCATTGTCATGTTCTATAAAAATACCTTCCAGTTGAACTGGAAACTGAAAATATTCAAACTCCTCCAAGTAGTTGGCATCATGATATTCAAACGTGCCTAAAAAACCTATTTCAAATGTGAAACCTTCATAGGAAATGCCCTCAAGGAGTTCATCAAATTGTTCATTTGCTTGTTGAAGACCACATTCCAACCATGTGTGAAATGCATCATTAGAACTCTCAACAAAGAGTGAACTATTTCTCCACCAATAGGTTTCATCATTTCTCATCTCTAGTGAAGATGGAGGCTCATCAAATAATGGATTTTCCATTATATTCATTTTTGACATAAGAGCCTCAACCTCCTCAGCATGAAGGTCCAAATCCTAAAAGAAATTATTGCACTCAAAATCTTTGCAATCACTAGAAAAGAAGATAAACACATATTCAATATCGTTCCCCTTCTTAGATTGTTCAGTATACACATCTGACATTTTTGCCATATCCACATAATTTAAAATATCATGGTCAGAAAAATCTTCAAGCTCCATAGAAAAATTACCCAAAAGTGGTGGCATCCTTTTACTCAAATTTTCATCATAATGCATAATCTGATCACTTGAGAGTGAAATCATGTCCTCCACATCTTGCATGCTAATGTTATCCTTGTTTGATATAAAAAAATTCAAGTCTACTTCATTCAAGCTAGTATGACCAGCACAATAACAATCAGCATGAGGAACCTTATGTGTTGAATGTGCATGACCATGCCCCATGACACTAAGCTCAATATTGACAAAGCTTTCAATCTTGGTAATATTGTAATCATGATTACATGGTTCTAGCACACTCAATGATGAATACATTATCTCATTATCACTTTTATCTTCAAACAAATTACCAAATTCTTTAGAACCATAGGATTGCATATGGACCCTCTCTATGATATCATAGCTAGAACAACTAGTAGTTCCATTACATGGTGTGATATTCCAAGCATCTGAAACTATTTCCATCTCTTTATTAGTTGTGTTATGTAGCACATTTAAAACTTCATGACTGCAATCCATAGGTGCATACATCTCATTATTTGGATGCTCACTAAACTGTTTCCCATGAATATGAGGAATAGTCACAACTTGGAACAAATCTTCTTCACTCACATCATCATTTGAGTCATATGGCTGCATTACACATTGATCATCCTTCTTATGTAGAGCTTACACTTCCATCTTTGCATCACATAAATAGTCATGAGTAGTAGAAGCATAAACAAGTTCATCACCTTCTTCACCATTCCCATCACTATGTTCATGATTAGAAAATTGAACACACATATGTTTGTGTTCAAAGTCTTCATCATTGACACAATCAATATACTCCATCAATGACAAATCTGAATTGCATTCCAGGTTTGCATTAAATGAAATTGGATCATTTACTTGTGGACATGTGACTTCATGAGCAATAATGTATTTACATTCTTGAGGTGAAGAAAGTACTCCATATCATCATCATAAGAGCATTCATAATCAGCGGAAGATTAATCAATTTGACTTTCATCACAATCCTCAGATGTCACAAGAATACTTATCACCACATAATCCCTGCTTAGATTCCTCGAAGTAGGTGCTTGAACTTCCATCTTCAATGTCTTGATCACTAATTTGTGAGGAGATGTTTTCAAAAAAAATATTATCTTCACGAACCAAAACATGACATGGAAAGATATCTTGTATCTCTTTCATTTCTTCATCATTCAAGGTATTACAAGAAAAAATTTCAAACATATTTATTTGTTCATCATACCATATATCTTCCTCTTCATCACTGCTGCAAGGATTTGCACATGTGTTGATTGTAAGATGATTACAATTAATTTCCTCATTCATACAACAAATATCTTCATATTCTTACACACTCTTTTCATTCTTGTGTA